>OOFC01042792.1:0-12876 GCA_900323345.1 Pseudochromis fuscus
CTTTGCTCCAGATGCTGCTGCCACCTGCTTCCCTGTTACGAGCCCCCCACCACCCTTTAACCACCTATTAAACACACGCACACATTTGTACTTGCATCTTTTCGAGAACATTTACTGACATAATGCTCCCCATGACCCTCACCTGAACCCACTGCTGACCTCAACCAAGCCTTGACTCTTAAATAGTCCTTTGAAGGTCTGTTTAAATGTGAGGAAGAGGTAAAATGTTGAAAGCTTATCTCTTCTCCCCACCAGCATAAACACTCAGAGAAATAGTGAGTTTCAGTTCATTCATATTTCAGTTCAAAGACACTTACAATTTACGATCAATATCATAACGAATAGTCTTAAGGGTTTTGTCATTTTTTTCCTGCATATGATAAATTCACAAGAGAATAGAGGATGAACAACTGGATTCAAAATAGACAATCTTTTAGCCTTTTTCTCCTTATATCAAAGAAATAGTGATGATTGTGTTATCGCACACAAGTGTCAAAACTAGTCATCATCCACATAATAAGGTATTAAATGAGCATTTACATTTGCTAATGTCATACAATGTGCAGAATATGTTGGATCTTTGAGATAATAAAGTGTTACTATATCTTCCAGTTGCTGATCTTTTCATGTGTCTGTCAGTCAGTTTGATGCACCACACACCATGGACACGGCAGAAAAAGTAGCGAGACGAAGAGAAAGTTAGGTTGCATGCAGGTCAGATATGTGACTGTAGTGTGGATGTGTGGGTGTATACGTGTTCCTGTGTAAAAAAGTAAAGATTCATATTGACCTAGTTCTGCCCTTGCCTGGTAACGGAAATGTGAGAAGAATAACAGTCTTCAACTCAAGCTGTACACACACACACACACACACACACACACACACACACACACACAGATATAACATAAGAACGTACTGAAAAAATCCCACATACACTCCACTCTATACTCACTCGTACCTGATCCAGACAGGAAGTGGTGTGGATTTAGAAAGGAATCAAAGGTGTCAGTTTAAAAGTAGAATTTAAAGCAGTATCTATTTTCAGGTAGTGTGTCTGTGTGTGTGTGTGTGTGTGTGTGCTTACGCGTGCCTGACAGTGTTTGCATTCACGACAGAAGGGTAATGTACTGAAAACGCGCCTTCAAAGGCAGTCATGCTCCCATACCTGAATTTAAGTGTGTGCTTTACGAAGTGGGCACCTACATCTGGAGGCTGACACAACACATTGCAAACAGCCTTGTGGAGAAAAAAAAAAAAAGTAATTTTTAAGCAGGTTGCTTATCATTTTTTTCTGTAGAATCCAACCGAAGCAAACAGGGTAAGATTGTTTCCCCCATTTTCATCCCACTAAACTTGCAACTGCGAATGTAATCCTCATGCTGGGAGCTCTGATTGGCAGCTCTCGACACTGTCAGGCCAGATTCTGCTAATGCTGCAATATGCTGAGGCACACCATGTCCATTAAGTGGTCAGGTCTGCATTTCGATGGATAGCTGCCCATGTTACAAGTACAACACACACACACACACACACCGAAAGGCAGTGTGCTTAGATTTTCACTCAGTGGTGTCGTGTACCTCGTGAGACAGGGTAATAAATTCATCAACAACTAAAGTGAACTATACGCGAAGTTTCTTTTGTTTGTTGGTCATGTGAGTAACAATAATAGAAAGTGCCATCTTTGATCTGTGCTAAACACTGTCAGGATTACAGGAAGCACTGCTCACAATGGGCTCGCAGTTCAAAACCTCTGCTTTACACAATTAAATAGTAAATGGTAGAACATTTATATAGCGCTTTAATGACCTAAGCTAGGTCCCAAAGCGCTTTACAAGGCAACTCATTCACACACTCACACACCAATTGCTACCAAGCTGCCATGCAAGGCAGCTAGCCACCATTGGGAGCAACATAGGGTTCAGTGTCTTGCCCAAGGACACTTAGACACGTGGACAGGAGGAGCCGAGGATCAAACCCACAATTTTATGATCCATAGGCGCCCCACTCTACCACCTGAGCCACAGCCACTCTAGTATGTGGTGCAGGTTTAATGGTGGAAAAAAAAAAACACAAAACAATGGGAATCATTATATTCCTTCTATAAAGCTGTCAGTGCAGTTTGAGTTGAAAGTACAGCCTCCGTCTCCCCTGCAAAGATCTGTATATTAAGAGACAAAAACACTAAACAACACTGACACATCTTTAAAACCCCACACAGGAAGAAGACGATGCATTGTAAGATTAAGGGAAACATAAGGTAAGAGAGATGGAGCTGCAAGATAATCAAGACAGAAGATGTGACATAAGGTGAAATCAGATTTAAAAGAAAAAGAAGAAGGTATCAAGATGAGAAGAAACATGTCTGCGTAGATTTATCGAATTCATTCAGGTAGTAAAATGTGGCGTCCAAATTAATCTATCAAGTGCTGTGTTTTACTACTAAGCCAAGAAGCTTTACTGTTTATCCACAGGGCTTTATCCGTTACGCTGTCTGATGGTTGAGTTCGACCCAGACCGTTAAAAAAAAAAAAGGAGCCTATATGTCAAACCACAGCAAAGAAACTAACCGTAAAAAGTGGACGTCTGGTCTCTGCTGCCTACATCACTGCCTCTGTATTTCTGAATCACAGTCCCTGCTTTCTGCACAGGTATAGTGTCCAAACTCTAATCACAAATATAAAATAGCTTTATTAGTGAATACAGGAGTCCTCATTCATAGTTGAGTCAGTTCAAATTTGGCATGGGAATAAAAAAAAGTAAAGACAAATGTATTTATGTCCTTAAAATGTTAGATTCATATAGAGCATGTAGAGTTGGACTGGATCGACACTGATGCCACTGAGTAAGATTTCTATCCTGTAAATTAGTAGTGTAAAGTAACTCCTATATAACACCCAAATATAGTGAAACATATATAAGTAAATAAAAAAAATCTGCAAAAATCTCCTGATAAAGTATAAAACAAAGGCTTTGTTGTTTTCAAGATCCAGTGGAGATATAAGGTCAATGTGAGCTCCCACAGTCTAGTTACCACTCAGAGGCACAGAGAGAAAAGGATGATGGTGGTTTATTCATCTATTTTTATGCATTTCTTTGATTTATTTTTTTTCTTGAATGATTTTAAATAATATGTAACCAGCGTGTGTGATGTGGTTTCCCAGTGGGAAGGACACCGGTGTGTTGTTACTGTTTGACGTAAAGCTGTTTTATGATCCTGTGAGAGGCAGGTCACAAAATACCTCGGCATTTAGACCAAACTCATTAATTCATTCATTCTTTCATTCATTCATCCACACTTCAAAAGACATTGATTATATTAGATAAAAGATTCTGAAGAGCGTGTCCAAGACAGAGGGTTACGTCAATGGTTTCCAAGTACATACACACACACACACACACACACACACACACTCACGCACACCCACAATCACTTGGTGCTATAATAGCATTGATCGTAAGTCGTCACTGGCAGCCTCAGAGAGCCCTCTTTATGATCTGGACTTCTCAGAAAATCTCCAGACAATTGGTAGTCTTTCTGAAGTGGCAGCTGGTCTAATTTGTGCTGCCTGCTTAATAAATGTTGAATAAAAAGAGCACTGAGGGTAATGTATAGATCACAAGATACTGTGATTTGGATGCTCTCGACGGTCTAATGCAATCAGGAGCTTTAGCTCAGTCTAAGTTCAAACTGATGTGTCGGAATCACTATTCGATTACAGCAAAAACCACTGAAATCATCCCCACGTCTGTCTTTTAGCCATCGGCCACAGCAACTCCCATCTCCTGCTCATGTCAAAGATCATCCAGATGAAGTGTTTTCAATTTCTCATTATGAACATGGAGCACACTTCACATGTTTCGCAGCTCTAATCGGTATTAATGATTAAGCTTCAAAAAATGTGACATGAATCAGTCCTAATGATATGGCGTTTGACAAAAACTGTAAAAGAAATACCCAATAGATACAATAGATCAATAACTATGTTAAGCTCAAATCTTCTTGCAGCACAAGTGTTTTCACTTTCCCTATTTCCTGTCTTCCTGCACCTCAGCACTTTGCACTCGCCTCTCCTCCCCCCACCTCCTCCCTCCTCGTGGCGTTGTGCCTCACCCGTCCTAATCGATATTGACCCAAGAAACGATGGAAGAGAGGAGCTGTGCACATATGCACACACTCAGGGCTGTTCTGCGAGGGAGATATTACTGCTATTTATAACAATAATATACTTTATGGTGCAAATTGTAGTATTTTTTCATGAATGAATGTCTTTAATGGGAATGAACATTACTGATTAATAACTTGTCGTGATGATTTGGTTCAGTACAGTTCAATGATGACATCTGCAAGACCTTTAAGATTAAGTTTAAGACTTGTGCATCTCTCATATTAGTGGAAATCTGTCTTGAGGCCTTAATATAGTAAATATAATCATACTAATCATATGTATACTCTTCTACTTCCAATGTTGTTGTTCGGATTTTATTGTTGTTCTGTTACAGTGGTTACAGAAACTTCTACAAACACAGAAACACATTGTTTTAATAAACCAGACAGTCATAAATAATTGCTGCCACAGTCTGATTTTGTGCTCCACATGGTGCAGGTAGTTTTCCACACAGGATACCTTAAAGGTGGTTATCTTGCCTTTGGAGTTTGAGGCGTGCAGTCGCTCGCCTGCAGCTCTGCATCTAACACCTCACTGCGTCTATTTTTAATTGTTTTCTCATTTCTCTCTTGTAAAGCTGATCTGCTGTTAAAAAATATGGAATACTACCATTGTTTTGAATGTTTGATGTTTTTTTTCTGTAACTGCTTCACATAAAAACCACCCATTTCACATGGTGAGTACTCGCCAGTTACGTCTGCATTGGTAGTAACATAACACAGCTCTGCACATTGTAAAGAGAGCAACATATGGTTGATGCAAGTGATAAGGGGTAATGTGTTTTTAGGTTTGACCTCATCCTGGTGCTACTGTTTCACTGCGGGAGTGTTACACTGACAGCGCTCCCTCAGATGATCACATTGTACAGATACCGCTCAGATGGTTGTCACACAAGAGTAAAAGAGGTGAAATCTAACTACTCTGGTTTCTTTCCGTAGCCTCGAGAGCTGGCAGAAGTCTGCTGAGAGGCAGCTCCTGGCAGCCAGCCAATCAGAATAGAGTGGGCTCATCTGGAGGGGCGCCTTTAAAACTGTAAATCATGCTAAGATTTGCTTCTAGAGCCAAGAGTGAAAACCTGGAAATATACATGATGTGATGTTTGTGTGTGAATAGCAAAAAAAAAAGTAGAAGAAGTGTGTTGCAATTATCACAAGACAGTGACTGTGATTACCGTATTTTCCGGACTATAAGCCGCTACTTTTTTCTGACGCTTTGAACCCTGCGACTTAAACACCGGTGTGGCTCATGTATCGGCGGCATGAAGCTCATTAGCTTTTTACAAGCTAGCAAGCTCTGTGCCGCCGATACATTTAGCCTCGTCACGTCAGACCCGGTCAGAGTGAACCACATGAAACTGTTCAAATAAATTCAATAGAAAGGTGCGCTCAATAGTCTGGAAAATACGGTAGTTTCGATTGTACTGCTTAATTATGGTTTGGTAGGTGTCAGAGAAGTTACAGCACTTCATGTGTAAGACAGTCACGTTTCTGGGTCTGTGCCAAATGCAACCTGCATTCATAGCAAAGAGGGCGTCGATTATTAAAATGAGTGTAGCATCAACTCTATTGAAATGGACGGCAGCGGTTCAGTAGCGTGGCCGTCTACCAATCGAAGGGTCAGTGGTTCGATTCCTGCTCCTCCCAGTCATTGTGTGTCCTTGGGCAAGACACTTTACCCACCTTGCCCTGTACGCATGTTGAATGAATGGTTTGGTGGTAGTCGGAGCCGCCACGCCTCCATCAGTCAGCTGTGGTTACTGCCACTGGTATGAATGGGTGTGAATGAATCATGGTCTCCGTATGCACTTTGGGTCTGGCCTTCTAGAAAACAAGCACTATATAAATCCAAACCATTATTGTTTGCTGCTGCCATGCCAGGTCCCTCTTGAAAAAGAGATTACAAATCTCAATGAGGCTTTTTACCTGGTTAAATAAAGGATACAATAATAATTCTTATTATTATTATTGAAGCAATTTTGATAAAACTGCACTTTTAAAAACAGGTTCAGTAACATCAATGATCACTAACATGTATATTTTGGACTTTTCATGCTGTTGATGACAAAATTCAGGGATTTTTCAGGCTTTAAAATCAATAAAGACAGAGCTATGAGGAAATCTGCAAACATTTAGGGGCTCATTGTTTCTTTAATCACTTTTAAATGTTAGTGGATTTAAGTGAATGTCCTTTTAGGGAGATCTGAGATGTACTGTTGATTTAATATTGCAAACATGTAGACAGTTAAATTGTGGAAATTATCCCTGTGTAATGAATCACATCCATTTTAATATTTATGCAGAGAGAAATGGAGACTGTGTTATTCAATGAGGAAGTGTCAGAGCACCTTGCCAAATATAACACACCCCAAGTGAACATCAGTTGCTGACTGTAGCATGAGATTGATTTAATCCATCTTACATTCAAGTGTTAGTCATGTGTCATGTTTACAGCCTGTTTTAACAGCCCTTAGGCTCCTCCTCAACACAATGGATCGTCAATACAGAGTCAGCAGGAACCACATGAATCTCATCCAGATCAATACACTCCCAGATGTTTGTTTTAAATACTTGATAATCTAAAACTCAAAATAAGATTCACAGTTACACACACAGCCACATCTTACCAGCGAGCAGTGTTTTGTACCTGCAGTGCCGCTAACAAACATCCAGCATCGACCGAAGGAACAGATGGACAGTTGCTATGCAAGGAAATGTTTGTCATGTGTAGAATTGTAAGAAGCTGCTCATCTCCCACAGTTAGCTAAACCATCTGAATAAACAAGTGTCCGCCCTCGCTGAGAAATAACGCCGTGATCGCATTTCTGCAGAGACCCGCAAGTGTTGACTTCCCACAAATTAAGAGCAACTGTCTGTTTCTCCTGTCAGCAAGAATGGATTTGATTCTATCAGTTTATTTTTCTAAAAATCATCTTCTCCTGAGAGACAATTTCAGCTGTTGATCAAGGGTAAAAAAAAAAAAAAAAAAAGAAGTCCAAATTGGCCATCAGACAGTTTTGTAGGGGAATGAAGATGTTTTTGATTTGCTTCTGTAATCACAGGAGTCACAGGGATATATTTGGCTATTTCATTTGCACCACAGAAAAAAAAAAAAAAATGAAATAAATAATCCTCAGCACTCGTGTTTGATAGTATTAAAGCCACCTGTCACTCATAACAAAATGTAAGAGATTTTTCCAACCTGTTGCCATGACAACTCCCTAACACAGCACTCAGAGCTGAAAATAAACAGGGCTTTCCCAGGCCTTCAGAGAGAGAGATTCGGGCAATAGTTGTTGCCAGTGCTTTGAATTTTACACAGCGAGAGAATGTGAAAGATTCCCAAAGAGCACAAAGATTTAGGAGAGAACTTAACTGGAACACCTGCAAGCGCTCTTGGTAGTTAACCATGCTTTTCTCTCCCCTCACACAACTCCTGCAAGGCACACTTTAGCTGCAACTGTTATAAAAGGAAGCAGTAGAGTAGGGCTGCAGAGAAAAATAACCCCTGCTGACATGCACATGAAAACTGTGTGTCAAGAAACCTCGCCATCAATACACCATGCAAGTGAGAGAAAAACCACAAATGCACGCAGCGAAGTAAAAGCTTTCGGAGAATCTCTGTACACTTATCTCACAGACCCCACCAGAAACACCTCTTCTGTCACACAACCACTCAGGGTGCTGAACATGATCCACATTTCAACTCTTTTTTTTTTTCTCTATATGACAACATAGTCAAATGTACGGAGCCCCTAAAGTCCCACAAGGAAATATTTTTTTTGTCTTGTGCGCACAAGATAATTTGCTATGAACTCACAGTCTTTCCAATGCACACAGTCAGGACTAAATGAAGAGGACTGATCTAATCAAGTTTTATTTTCATCTTATAATGTCATACAGTGACAAAATCTGCCTGTGGCCAGCATTTATCTGTTTTATCTGTTTGTCCTTATTTGATCTGTATTAACAAACAAACAAAAACGAACAAATTTAGATTTAGAAACAAAAACAAAACCACCTATGTCATTTGTTTTGTTTTTGGATCCTTAATTAAATAACGATAAAATGAATGATACACAGTTTGCTCTCATTTTACAACGGTAACAAAAAATATATATATATATATTTTTTCTAGCCCGAACTCAGCGCTGCGCTTATCAATCAGCTGATCAACTGAGTCTGGACTGTGTATAGAAATGATCTAGGTTCAGCTGATGCCACCACACGCTGCAGCAGGTGAATTATTCAATAATCCCATGCGTCACTTTGACACATTGCATGAGCTAAATTAGTGCTTTTATTTTGGAGTTAACTTGTTTACATGCAAGAGCAACTAGAATTTCACTGTATGACAGTCCAAGATTAAAATAAAACTTGATTAGTTCAGTCCTCTCCATTATGTCCTGGCTGTGTGAATCAGAAAGATGCTGTGAGTTCATAGCAAATTATCTTGTGCGCACAAGAAAATATCTTGTGTGCACAAGATAAAAAAATATTTCCTTGTGGGACTTTAGGGGCTCTGTACAAATGCTTGGTAACACTGTTAAAATTTAGTACTCTACTCTCGCCAGATGACAGTAATAGTCCATTAAAACTTTGCTGCTGTTATGGGAGTAATTATTATCATAATATATTAATTTGGGTTCAGTGACTCTTATGCACAGGCCCACAAAAGTCTAATATCACCTTACTTTAATTCAGCGATTACTATGATTTACCACAAAATGACCTTTCCACTTATTTAAATTCTGTCCCATCAATGGGGCTCATTTCTCCCATAACATTATTAAAATTCTATGGCTGTTCACTCCCATTTTATTTAGAGTCACAATGAAAGTTTGCTCCATGTGTAGAGGCAGGTTATGCACATAAACCCAACAAATCTATTAAAGTTGTATGTATTTTCTTTTTTTTTTTTTTTTACAATAAAATTCCATCTAATTATAAGGTTGTAGTGATTTGACAGTCACTAGTTTAAGAAGTGCCAGTCATAGTCAAATATGACAAAACAATATGAATAGCAAGTCAACTCTCATAAAACATTCAACAGTATCTCAAACCCCTAATCTCAGAATGAGCGCTGAAACCACACACACACCAAAAACATCAGCGCGGCAATGAAGCAAACTCTGAGAGACGAGCATTAAAACTTGTTCACCAGACATTTCTCACATTTGGCCCCGACTCCTCCGTATTCAGCGAACCCGACAATGGCTCTGTTCCACTACAGATGTCTTTATCATTTCAGTTGATTAGACTTTTACGACTGGATGACGCTAATCTCCACTTGTATCATCTATCATCCGCTCTCATCCTCGTAGCAGCGGCTGATGTCTCCTGATTAACTCGCACACAGCTGCGCACACACATGCTCATACTTACTAGCACATAGAGGCATACAAATGGCTTTTACTGCTAAAGGTTCATAAAAGTCAGAGCAGATGCCACGGACGGAAAATTAAAACACACACACACACACACACACACACACAGACGAAGTATAAACTGACACTGCAGAAAGACAGACCTGTAAACCAGCGTGTCATCCCCAGAGCTGTTGTATTGGACCTGGAACATCCTGACTCCAGATGTAGGGGTTTGACTGCTCCATCTAATGAGGGCAGAGTTTCCTGTCAGCTCCACCAATGAGACCCTCCTGTCTGCCCCTCTTGTCTCGTTGTTAGGCAGCGCAACCTTAGAGGAGGTCAGGATGTCGGACGGGGCAGGCTCGGAGGCCGGATCTCGGCTGCGGCTTGTGCTGTTCGCCAGGTGGGGCATCGCCGTAACAACTAACTCCACCCTTCCTGTGGATTCACCCGCTGCGTTGGAGGCGATGCAGGTAAAGTTTCCTGAATCCTTGAGGGATGTTACGTTGATCTCCAAGCTGCCATTAGGAAAAACTAAAGTCCTGAAACAAATGGAAAAGAAGACATATTGTGAAGTAAATACATGAATCATTGAAGTTGTGATAATATGGAAATATGAATGCTACAGAAAGTATATAGGGACCTTTAGAAAAGTTAAAGCAGTAAGAACTTTTTTATCGTCTTCTGAGTCATATTGGCTGGCCTCCAGTCATTCAGATATTTTCCTATTGAAATTCGCACCAGTTTGGACCACCACTTGCAGGAAAAGGCAAGACCCATTCACTTCTGCTTCCCAATCACATAAGCCCTTGTTTTCTGCCACCCACACTGGAGCCAATTGCGAATCACTTGACGCCTCAATAATCAATTTACTGTACTCTGCCTCCAGCATCTCGTACTGATGCTAACTTCCACCCAGAATTTATTCAGCGACAAGGCAATAACTGCCAGGCTGAGGGGTAATGGTGCTGACTGGGTGTGTGTTTCATCCACATAACTCTTGGAAATACCACAAATGGCAGTTATCAAAAATATCCAACAAGGCCATCAACTAGTGTTCACTAATTTTCAAAGTATTATGATTGACTTCATAACAGATACTGAATATAACTAGAAACTCGTATCTGACAAATGTGCCAACTAGGTTAGCAGATGAAAATGTGAAAAGAAAGGTGTTATGGGTGAGGAGATTCTGACCTCAACCACTATCTCCTAGTCCTCTGTCAGAGATGGCCCACACAAGTGCCTACACCCCTACGACTACTACAGCCAAGATAAAAAATTATCTGTCTTTCTGACTTGGATGCACATTGACACATAGCACTGAACTAGAGCCGTGCACGAGAGAATATTAAAACAACCTCTCTCTTGCCCCTGCCAACTAGGTTGCCAGCTTTCTGACATCGCTAAGTGTGGATTGGTGCTCTCAGTGGTCAAGTCATATTCCCTAAATTACCACCTTGCCTTTAATTTTGAATGACTGTACATAGATGAATACTGTAAAGTGGTATACTGCAGACCATGTTAATACCTGGAGCTGTTAGATATAAGTCGCCCTTCAGGGCTGATCCAGTGGACTTCTGGCTCTGGGTCACCATTTGCTTTGCACTTCAGACTGGCAGGCTGGCCCTCCAAAGCCACAGTATGAGGTGACTTCCGGGTCAGAACCGGTGGGTCGCAAATAAATTCCTACAGGGAAAAACAGATAAGATCACTCTTTAAAAAACAAAACCAAATGATTGCGTGCGAAATATAATTTTAAATGATGTATCTTGGTTCCAAATTTTGCTTTTGCAAAAGAAAAGCACATAAATGTCACCTCTTCAGGTATCGTCCAGAAGTACTTGGCACTGAGGTCAGGGGGGGAGGCGCATGTCTCGAGGTCATCTTCTCTGGTTAGTCTCCTTAACCACAGAAGTTCACAGTTACAGTGAAGGGGGTTACCGCCAAAACTCAACACAAGAGATGAGAGGGGGGAACCTTTGGACTTGGCATAAACTGGGATTCTCAGGAACAAGGGGTCCGGGGGAATTTTCTTCAACTTGTTGGATGTCATGTCTAGCCTGTTAGAGGAAAAGTTTTAAAGAGAAGGGACAGATAAGAGGAGAACAAGGTAAACCAGACAGATTTTCAGTCGACCAGTAAACCATTGCATTATTATCAATCCTTGCATACATCGTCAGGATATTTCTATGTCCTTACCTGGCCAGTTTATGCAAGTTGGTGAATACCCCTTGGGGAACATTTTCTATGAGGTTATGGTCCATATTCAGGGTATTGACATTGGTTAGGCGTCCGATGGTGTCCCAGGGTACCTGGGCAAGGTTGTTGTAACTGAGGTCTAGATCCTCCAGTGTGGACAGGAAGTCATCAAAGGCATGGGGAGATATGGAGTGGAGCTGGTTATTGGCCAGGATCAGATGGCGAAGGTTCGTCAGACCTTTGAAATGGTCATCCTGCAGAGGAAAAGTGAATAGGCAGTGAGAGCTGTGGGTATGGAAAACACCATTTCACCAGTAAATCCATGGTGGCTATGGTTTTGTACATCATTTGTCACTGTAGCTTCATTGTTTAAATATATACACCCATAACCATTTTGGATGTGTGGCACTGTTTTTTTTTTTTTAATCTATTTGACTATTTTTCTATTCACATCACTGTTTCAATCCTGTCATTCATCTCACCTTGATCACAGTTAATCTATTCGAATCTAGATGAAGTGCTCTCAGTCGCCGCAGGTCACTGAAAGCAGAAGGAAGGATCTGACTGATGGTGTTTCTGGACAGGGTCAGATGCAACAAGCTGGTCATGTTGGCAAAGTCCTTTCTTCGGACAGCTGGGGGTGACAGCAATGAACACAAAAACAGACACAATCAACAAAGTCCCAAGCATCACAAAATACACAGTTCCAGTAATAATTAAAAAAGGAGTCATCACATTCATGAAGCAACGATTTGACTAATTTGGATGTGCTTCCTACTGTGTAATTTGCACATGGCTCCAAGGTCAGAAAACACAAGGTAAGTAACCACAACTACTCTGACGATACATCTTACTGTTGGATATCATGATCACTTTAACAAATTACATGTGCTGTTCAAATGCCTGAATCATGTAACTCTCTGAATGTCATAAAACTCTCCTGTAACTGAACATAATCTGAAAAAGAAGAACGTTGTCACCAGCACTAGATTAGCGTATTTTCCGCACTATAAGCTCCACCTAAAAGCCATTAATTTTCTCAAAAACAGACAGTGCGCCTTATAATCCGATGCGCCTTATATATGGATCAATATTGGTTAATTATGGCTACCGTAGTCAGGGGGCGTCGCCAAAGTAACAGCA
>OOFC01042793.1:0-31152 GCA_900323345.1 Pseudochromis fuscus
AAGGTGTAAACAAGGAAACAAATATTTTAGATTCTTCAAAGTAGCCATCGTTTGCCTTGATGATGCCTGGTATGTAACCTAGCTCCATGCAGTCTGCACCTGGAAAGGTTTTCAGTTAATACAGGAACATTGTCAAAAGCTGGTAAGCAGTGGTGTAGCAATATAACAGTTGGCAGTGTCTTAGCATGGTCTGAATCATAGATTGTATGTATTTAGGTAAATTATAAGGGACCCTGTATAGACCCCTGGTGGACCAGAACAAAAAAAGGAGCCTGGTGGCTGATTAAGACATTGTGGACGACTGTGTCAGAGACTGAGTCATTTCTTTCTCTGACCTCAGCTCAAACTGATCACCTGCTGCAATGGCGTCTCAGTCTGAAGTGAAGAGGTTTTGTCCAGTTTTAATGAAGTAAATTCAACTGTTTAGACAAGAACTCTTGTAAGTGTGGACCTTTAATGAGGTGATAACAACAGACTGTATCAGAGATACAACTCAGCTCTCTTCAATAAACGATGTAAACTCTGCACAGTGTCTGAAGGATCTAACCAAGTCATTAACAGATGGATAAATACTGTGTCTATTACTGAGATCACTGATAACTCAGCTAATCGTGTTCCTGTCATTACCACACACTTGGTTATTTAAACATGGTTTAATGTTCGAAGGTTCAATCTGTGTTTTTGCCCATAAACTGTATCAGGAACATTTAAGTTGAGGACGTTTAATTCCTTGTGTAATTAAAGCTTTAAAAGTTCATCAGCCTCCTGCTGTGGATGCTCTCGAGGTGACTGACTCAATGTGTCTAAGTCTGTTTCTAGGATTGGATGATATAACGGTTATAAATTTCATTTGTGGTTTTTTCCTAGAGTAGGTCCAGAAAAAAGTGAGTCTGCAAAAAAGTTTATTATGAAAACGTGCACTTTCATTGTCTTTCTGTAAATAAAATGTTATGTTATTTCAAAGAGATGAGAATGAGATGTGGAGGTGTACGGGGTATTTTCAGTTGAGCTTATTTTTTCAAGTGTTTTTTAATAAATTCAAATTTAGTTTGAATTTTTTTTAACATCCTTTTCTGGAATAAACCTCCATATTTATAATATATACAGGTTGGGTATTATGTACATGTCACTTTCTTATGACTGACTTTAATTATTTAGCTGTATTGAGGTGAAGACTGTTACGACAATCGTTAGCTGGGAATTCACTCACAATGACAAATAACTCAATATCATATTGATGCTACACTTGCTGTGGAATCAATGACAAACCGAGTGGAAGAGAATGGATTGATCTGGAGTTACTGTAATGGTGTAAGCACATGTAAATGTATCAGGTGTGACCCTGAATAATGAGGATGCTATGACATAAAAAATACTAATAAATATGAGATTGGCTTCTTTATTGCCAGTGTGGTTGGGACTTGCTGCTTCGTTAAAATGCTGGTAAACAAAAGGAAACAACCAAAAGAATCGGATGTGTCCTGTTGTTACAGTAAGAAATGTTTAGTTCAGTCTGTTCAGTTATTCCCTGAATATGTGACAGAAAGTTAACGCAGCTAAAACAGAATATGTGAAATATCAACAGCTCTGTTTAAGGTCAGACATGAATCTTTCTAGTATCAGGATTCCCATTCTGATCAAGAAAGTATTTTTCAGGATATTTCCATACATGTGACATTAGGTGGTGATTCTTATTGGACGTGACTTGACTGATGTTTTTTCTATGGTGTACTACACAGCAACTTGACAGTTTGTGTTTTTTTAAAAAAAAATGCTACAATATAAAATTTCATACTACAGTATTTCTTACCAAAAAAATCTCACTGTGTAGTGGATCTGTATAGTATATGGTGCATAGAGTATAAAAGGTGATTTTAAAAAAATGTCACAGTATAACAGCAGAGGTGGGAAATTAATTTCTGGGGCCACATGAAAAACACAAATCTTTAATGTAATATGAAATACAGGAAACATACAGCACACTTCCTCTGATTCTTCACATTTCCTCTCATGAGAAAATAACTGACAATTTCTTAAATTAGCAAAAAACTGACTGGAATTTGGAAGTTGAGGATGTTTTTCTTTGTAAAAATCGTTGCTGTTTTTGTAACTTGACTTGTAAATGTCTCAAAGTGAACCAGAGACAAAACAGGAGCATGAATCCAATCTTTTCACAGCCACATTTGTTTCATACTAAGCCACAGTGTAACTGTCGACCTCCAAGAAAAATACTTTACACTCCATAACTTTACATTACATGTAAAAATCATCACTTTACATCCTTACTTGTGTCTCAGTTGCCACAAGCTAATACATCACTTAGGTCTATCAACAGTGAGAGGAGGAAACACACTCTACACAAATGTTTCAAAATAAAAGCCAATTTGGATCATTTCATGTTTTGTTTTAAATTGTAAAATTGTATGTGTGTGTTTTCAGCCAGACAGAAGAGGCAGAATGATGCAGGACATATAATACCCAAGATTGGTACATGATATGCAACAGGACAGAATATCTCATTCATAAAAACACCACACTATAGTTTTCTGGATTTCTAGGATGGGTAGGACCACATCTTCAGTGACCTGCAGAGTGTGCATCAACCTGTGAACATCAAATCCTAAATCTGATCAAAAGTGGGGAACACGTATTTACACATATTTATGTGTAGCCTTTAAATCCAGATTTCCTGCTGTCTCACCTCTCGACCAACAGAACGACTGATGAGCTGCTGCATCTCAACAGTGTGGATTCGCAACACTGACAAAAGCGTAGCACCACTAAACTTCCCAACTGTGTCTTCAGGTAACGCTCACGCTGACTGTACCATCCCATGTTTTAGCAAATCTCCACAGCACCCCTTAGTGCATCCTGCCGAGCACAAAAATGACCATAATACATGATCATAAGTATAAGACTGGGACACAAAGGCATTGGTTACACCTCAGAGCCCTGTCTCCCTATTGAAGGCACAGTCAGTTAAATTGTAACACTGTGGGCTGTTTAGTAAACAGGTGATCTTTGTTTGTAAACACATATTCACACACATTCATTCACTTACAGTCACTCCTCCAAAATCTCTGGCATTATGCTGAACAACAACAGTTTTCCAAGTTTTCCATATATCTGCACTTACAATGTGCAGTTATGTTCAGTGTTAATTTGAATGAAATGGCACAGTATAGTGGCACGGTGGTGCAGTGGTCAGCACTGTCACCTCACAGCAAGAAGGTTCTGGGTTTGAATCTCGGCTCGGACCTTTGTGTGTAGAGTTTGTGTGTGCTCCCTTTGCATGGTGGGTAAACTGAACATAGGTGTGAGTGTGAATGGTTGTCTGTCTTTGTATTAGCCCTGTGATAGGGTGGTGAGCTGTCCAGGGTGTACACTGCCAGCTGAGACAGGCTCCAGCAGACCCTCACAGCCCAATTTGGATAAGTGGGTACAGAAGGTTGTTATGTCCAGCTCGTTAAAAGGACACAACAAAAAGGGAGATCCACACAGCTACAGCTTTTTAAATGATATTTTATTGAAACAAAGGTTCACTGAAACAAAACTAACAGTCGGGTCAGTTATCAGTGGTGTGGTGAGGGTGGTGAGGGTGGTGGCTGCTGTGGTATGTAGGCTAACTTAAACCCAAAGGGGAAATAAACCACTACAGAATTAAACTAAACATAACCAAACCATAACCCAGGAGGGGGCAAGGAAAGCACCAGCCTCCGGGAGGGAGGAAGGAGAGGCAGCCGGAGCACAACAGGAAGAGAAAGCCATCTTGGATTCGGCAGCTTTTATACCGCCCCAGGCAGGCGATGCCAATCCCTCAGTGAGGTGGGCGGGGCCAAACAGCCAAGGAGGGAAACTGGAGGAGGAAGCAGAGGCAGAAACACACATACAGGCCTGAGACCTGTGGCCGTCACAAGATGACTGACTGACTGACTGGCATCAGCTTACAACACTGATGCATTTAATGTGTTTTTTTATGGTGAGCAGTGGCACGTCAGTCCAGAGACAACTATAACTGAAGCAAGATTTGGTGCTGTACCTTGAAATAACCTGCTCCAACTGACCTGTGACGACCAATCCACATGTGAGGCTTCATACACTAATTCTTCTTCCTGATCAAATTATATTTGTGGCTGGAATTTATTTAAAAAGACATTTTTTCACTCAGATTACAGGATGTAAGCTCAGGGTTGTCAGAGTCATCAGAGATGCTTGATGGGACGGCACAGGGAGGAGGAGGAGGAGGAGGAGGAGGCTGACTCAGCAGCAGTGCCTTGGCCATGGTTGGTCCAGTGGGTTGGACTGAAGGACGGGTAAGGAAAGCTTTTCTGTGGCAGCCTGTTTTTGACTGATGAACCTTTTCTGCTGACTTTCCAAAGGGGAGGCGATCACAAGCTCCCTGTTACACAGTAAATAATGCAATATGGTCCTGTTACCATTTTTTATAATGTGCAATAGTCCCTTCTTTATTTACACAACGCTGAGACACTGAGTAGTTGAGGTTTGGTTTTCTATTCACTGGCTTTGTTAGCACTCTGCACTGCACATTTTTGCATTTATATTTAGTTATATTTATATTTCTGTCGTCTAATCTGAAAGATTTTGCAGACTCAGAGTCTGTAATGTACGCTGGAGCAATTTGGCACAAGAATTTCTTTCAGGATTATGTAAGGTCTATAGTATTTTACTAATAAGATCTGTGGCAAGGTATCCAAAACCTTATAAAGGATATTAATTTTATTGTTTTTCTACTTTACTTTACAGACTTTTAATTAAATTTAAAAATAAACAAAAATGTTAATAAAATAACAAAATGATTAGGGTGTTTTCACATTTAAAAAGGTATAAAATATATATAATCTGTTGTATGCTACTAAAACTGGCACCTCTAGATGAAGCCGTCCTGACAGGCTGCAGCAGCTTCACCACAACAAGCTAGTCGGTGTTTATTTTCTTCATTTTGCTGCTCTGTGGTAAACAAAGAAAAATCACCGAATAAACAACAGCGTCCAGCTCTTTAAACAGCTTTAAATTATCTTCAGTTGCAACAAATTAGCATAGCGCAAAGAACCAAAGACAAGGGAGTGAATCTGAGAGGGGATATCAAAAGACTTAAGACTTTGTGTCGGTGTTGGTCTTTATGCAGCAATAAGGACGTTTCTGATGTGTAAACAGATGCACTGCCTGTGGTTCATCACTTACGTGTGTGAAGGAGGAGCTGCTCAGGCTGTGTTTAGTGCCTCCAGTGGTGTTTCTCTTTCAGAAAAAATTTAGTATCCAAATGTATTTGATGTTACCACTGATGATTCAACCAATTGTAATTTGGGTTGTGAGCAGAGTCATTTATATTTCTGTCAATAGAATAAATGAAGGGAATGATGGTTATAATAACTGAAAAATCAACATGAACATATTGCATCTGGATGATGCTGTTTACAAGCTCCTCTTGACTCTGTGGCATCACGTCACACAGCGATTGTGTCTCCGAGCAGAAAGTGTGTTTCAGACCCACAGCAAAGTGTTTGGAGTGTATTTATCTGCAGTGGGTTGCAGGAAGGTTCAGCAGCAGGTTTCCAGTGAAACAAAGCAGAGTGATGAATTGAGACTCAATGGGAGAGAGTGAACACAGCTGACAGACTGGTGATGAATGGCTCGCTGATGTTTGAATATAACACACACAATGTGGCAACTAACACACACGCAATTGAAACGAACACATCGATGAATCTGAGCTACACAATGTGAAGTGCTGTGTTTCATGGTGAGTGATGCCTGCATACATATTAATACTTCTTCAATGCTTAAACAAAGTCTCATTTCTAATACATATGTCAAATGAATGACCTGACACACACACACACACACACACACACACATTTGGCAAACTTCTAACATGTGCTGCGGCGTGTGGAGTGCTGGGTTGGGATCCGTGTGTTGTTTTTATGCGATTCGGCGGTGTTCAGAATCATGTCCACACTCATTTTAGGGCCAATCAGGATATTCTGGCTGGATTTGAATTGGCTTTCCATTTGGCTTCTCCCTCGAATGCGATCAGAATTCCTGGAATGCTGTTGGAATGCTGTAAGAATATTTAGAATGCAGTCATAATGCAGTTAGAATACACTTCAAATGCTGTTCCATACTTCTCCACCTTGAAAGTTTTGAGCATGAGCAAAACCTTCAGGCTGGACACTAGAATGGGCCTGAATGTTTGGAATGCACTCAGAAAGCAGTTGGAGTTTTTAGAATGCACTTTGAACATCCAGGAATTTACAAAGAATTTTGTTTCCAACGACATCCCGGCTCATTCTGCCTGTGGTGTGACGCTCCCATAAGGGTTTCTTTCCATGTGAAATAAAAGCTTCTCGAGCAACGCCATCACAGCTCCTCCTCCATGATCCACTGAAACCACACATGCAGTCTGCAGGTGTTTTGATTTTTGGGCTGGTTTCACTTATTAAGGGAAAACCAGCGTCTAGAGGTCTGCAATGGTTAACATATTACCAGTAGTGTGTAAAGCTGTCAACAAGGTGGCAACTTTGTGAAATTTTTTATTTGCAAATTTATTATCTGCATCTACATGTGTATGTGTGTATGTATATACAACTGCTACACCAGTGATCACTAAAGAGTACAACCTATTTTTCTCAGCTAATGATTCACATTGATATGTTCCTCAGGAGTTCATAAAGCACATGCACATAGAGTGACTACATAGTGGAATGATGCTTAACAGGGCATATGGTGTTTATTGTTTCTTATTGGATCCCCATTAGTCATTACCATGGTAAACACTATTCTTCCTGGGGTCCAAACAAATGCAGTATAAAATATTACATTAAAATATATTTTCATATAAACAAATTGACTACATAGCACAGTCCTGTTCCTGAACACCACAGGGATATATCATTTCAGTATAATACCTTTAACAAAATACAACATTCACAATGCATAAGAGTCATAAATAATAAAATACATCTTAGCCTAGGAGGTTTTTTGTATTTTTTTTTTAAACAGCTTTTGTTTGTCAATGAAGTTCAGGAGGGAGGGAGCTTTGTAAGAGCATAGCTCTGTACATAACAGATCTGTTCAGAGCAGTGGTCCTGGCCAGTGGAGGTGTAAAATGACACTGTGAAGCCTGTCTAGTGTTTAAACCATGCCAAACACTACAGGCCAAGAGGCTTTTGTAGAGTGAACACATTTTTACTGAGCAGAGGCTACAGGCTCCTCTGTCCTCAACTCTCAATCAAGACAGCCTCTGATGCATGGCACTGACGCTGGTCCGAGCCGAGCTGCTCTATTCTGGATAAGTTGTGAGATCCATTTTTGATGCACCTGACCAGATAATGGAGCAGTAGTCAAGGTCTTAAAGTACCAGTGACTGAACGACCAGCTTGGTAACTGAAGTGGTGAAAAAAACTTGCACATCTTCTTAATAATAATAATAATAATAATAATAATAATAATAATAATAATCATAATCATAATAATTATAATGGTTTGGATTTATATGGCGCTTTTCTCTGGAAGTCCAGACTCAAAGTGCTTGCACAGAGACCATTATTCATTCACACCCATTCCTACCAGTGGTGGTAAGCTAAGCCACAGCTAGCCACAGCTGTCCTGGGGCAGACTGATGGAGGCGTGGCTGCTAATTGGCACCTACAGCAACTCCAACCGCCATCAACCCATTCATCCAACATTCATCCAACATTCATGCAGGGCAAGGTGGGTAAAGTGTCTTGCCCAAGGACACACCGACAATGACTGGGAGGACGGGACCACCGACCCTTCGGTTGCTCTACCACTGAGCCACTGCCGTTCCTTCTTATATTTGAGATGGCGCTACTCTTTTTTGCAACTGTGCTTTTAATGAGATGTCCAAGACAAAATTGAAACATTAATGACTTTCAATAAATTAACTTCAGTTACCTGCTCAATAGAAGTACCATGCATAGCAAGACTTAGGTTGTGCATTGATTTCATAGATCTTATTGAGCCTATAACCATACATGTTGTTTTTAAAGCATTGATTTTTAGCTTGTTTTCGATGGCCCACTAGAAACTGAATTGATATCTTGTTGAAGAAGACTATTTAAATGATGACTAGTTTCAGCAGACACTTGAAGAGTTATGTCATCAGCATAAGAAATAATCTGTCTGAGAGACTTCATTCACTAATATACTATAAATAAGAGGCCCCAGGCAGCTTCCTTGTGGAATACCACATGACAATGTTTTTACATCAGAAAGAGACATTAAAAGAACACATTACTGCCTATCAGTGAGATAACTCTCCATTAAAGTTACTGCTGAGTTTCTAAAGCCATAAGCACACCTCCAAATCGGTTACTAAGCAACAGCTTATGGTCGATCACATCGAAAGCTACACTGAAATCAATGAATACACCAACTAGACATTTTTGATCAATCTGTTTAAGCCACTCATCAGAGAGAGTTGCCAGAGCAGTGGCAGAATATAGTGGCTTATAAGCTTGCTGGAGATTTGAGTTAAGACCATTGCTCATAAAATTGTCCCTTATTTCTTTGAACAGGACCTTCTCTCATAATTTACTTAAAATGGGTAGGATGCTGATATTCCTGCTGTTTTGGCCACAAGTTGATCTCTTCAGTTTTTCACCAGAGGAACTACTTTGACAGTCGTCCACAGATTTAGGAAAATGTTTCTTTCAAGACACAGATTGAACATGTGACATAATAGTATCGTAGTATCGTCAGTGGAGCCTTCTATCCAAACCATCTAGTCCAGCAGAGGTTTCACATTGAAAAGACAGAAGAAGCTCTTCAATATCCTTCACTGTTATGGGCTTAAATTTAAACCAGCAGTCCTTTTCAGACATGATGTGGCTTTTGATATTTGACACAGGCAGATCATTCTTTGTTGATGGCATTAGATTTCTTATGTCTCTTATATTTATTTATTTATATAGAAGTTGTCAAACTATTTGGCAATTTTCTGAGGCTTTGTCAAGAATTCTCCATCAACTTCAATAAATGCAGCCCTGCATTTATTGAACTGGGCTGAACCTGTTCCTTTCTTCCCCAAAATGTTATTTATTGCTCTCCTCAATATTTTACTTTCATAAATGTGCTCTTCAAATTTACGTTGAGTTACGTTACGTCTATTCAATTTTGCTACCATATTTCTCAGTGTCCTGTAGGCTTGCCAATCAATTAGTTTTCCTGAAACAGTGGCCATCTTTGTCAGCTTATCCCTCTGCTTCATGAGATTTCTAAGTTCCCCATAAAGCCAAGCAGCTTTAGTTTCTCTCTCCTCTTTGCTGCAGTGCAGCCAGCGTACCACACTGTGATGCAGTACCCCAGGATGCTCTCTATGGTGACTTGGTAGAAGGTCACCAGCAGTTTCTGCTCCAGGTGGTTTTTCCTGAGCACGTTCAGGAAGTGGAGTCACTGCAGACTCTTACGAGACTGTGTGTGCAGTGGTGTAGTCTACTTTATTCTAGTGGGTATACTCTGATTTTTCCAATCCCAGCCTCGTACACCCCCATCCTGGAGCAACATCTGTCCTGCAGCACCCCTCCCAGAGCAGTACCATCGCTTTACCAATTCACCAACCAATCAGGCTGTCATCTGGTGCGTGCCACAACTTCTGTGCTTCCTTAGTAATAAACGTGGGGTCACGTCATGATTGAAGGGAACCCTTTATTGGCGCTTTTCCACTGGTACCTACTCGCCTTGGCTCACCTCGGCTCAGCTCGGCTTGACTCGGTTGTGTTTTCATTAGAGAAAACAGTCCCTCTTCCTGTAGCCGGTCATCAGGTGAAGGAGGAGAAAGTTGATGAAGCAATCCTCAGAATTCTACTGTTGTGACGTGACAGAAAGCTGTTTGAAAATTGTTTCAGGCAAGAAATTAGTTGTTTAAACTTCATCTATTTTGCTGCACAGTGATGAGGCGATGACGACACAGAAACATTTGTACCCACAAGCCAACAGTCTGCATGTTATAGTCCGAATAACAAGTTTCTGCTATGCGAGGAAAACCACTCAATAGATCAGTTTAATGTACAATAACATCACTTTACTGCAACGTTAAAATTTCATTTAAAAATGTCGCCTGAAAAAAACGTGAGCTCTGACCACCTGGTTGGTCCAACAGCTGACGGAGGTTGTAGCTAGAGCTCATATCTCCAAAAACATTGGAGCAAGTTTTTAACCAGGCTCTACCTTGAAAACAGCTCATTTCATAAGGTGAGGAGGTGCTAGTGGAAAATCTATTTTGGAAGACATTATTTAATGCTTTCTCATAGGTTTGTGGGTGGGACACAATGCAGCAGGCCAACGTGATTTATTCACCTGGAGTTTTTTCCCGAGGTTAATTAGTTTCTTTCCTTATTTTTTACTTTTCTGGTCCATCTTTGGTTGGGCCTGGGTCTTCCTGCTTCTGCGGTCCATGTCTTGTGGAGTGTTCCTGGTCGACAGTGGCCAGTACATACCAAAAATCCTTGAATATCTTGGGTGTCGTCATTCACGTGCCATCTGCCTCCGAGCTAAACACTGTTTTAGGCTAAGTACACCCCTTCATGGAAACAGTATTCCTGGATGAAGGTTTCCTGTAGCAGAACTATGCTCCCTCAGACACTGAAAACATGGTTCAGGAATGGTTTGAGGAACATGACAAAGAGAGCAAGGTGTTGATTCAGCCCTCAGATTCTCCAGATCTCAGTCCAAATGGGCATCAGTGGGACCCTCAGATAAAAACAAGCCAAATCTATAGAGCCTCCACCTCATAACTTCCAGGACTTAAAGGATCTGCTGCTAACATCTTGGTGCCAGATACCACACCTTCAAAGGTCAGTGGAGTCCAGGCTTTGATGGGTCAGGGCTGTTTTGGTAGCAAAAGTAAATAAATGCTGTGGTTGACCAGTGTATGCATGATATAATTAGTATAAAAGATTGTGCTAATCAATATCATATATGTGTCTCAGACCAGACAATCAAATGTTGCTACAATATATTTTCCACTTCAGTGATCTGCCTGTTGAAGAGGTGTGTCATTTTAACAGGATTTTCCTGGCTTGTAGTTCCTGTAGTTGCCATGGTCACACAGTGAGCCACAGAGGAAAGTTGAAAAAGTTGAGCCAATAAGATGCTGAGAGCTGCGAAGCCATGTGAGTTCACGAGAGCCGCAGCCACCCTCCCTCTTCTTACTGCCACCGCTTTTCTGCACTTACCAACTACACAAAGTCACAAATCAGCTGCTTTGGGGCATCAACTGATTTCTAACATTCACATGGTAACTAGTTATTCAGTGCTTACAATTTAGCTGATGCTTTAAAAAGTTTAATGCTTCAAATCATCCTGCAACTCCCGTACAAAACACATTTCTAAATTTGCTGTACATTTTCAGTTTGTTGGTGTTTACACCTGCATATTTTAGCAAGTGATCACAGTTTAAATTTCTTAAGAAAACAATGTCTGCTAACGTTTCTTTTTTGTGTCTTTTTATGCACAAATTTGCATAAATAATAAAGTAAAAATATTTCCCCTAGTAGACATTTTATGTTTCACAGCAGGAAAAAGAACAGACACTGGACTGCTACTATCAATAAGATGAAGCTATTATTTTTATTAGTACTGCTAAAATTTTAATTCAACTTTGATTGTGAAGCAATGACAGAGTATGTAGCCTTTATTTTTTGGCACCAAGTTCTTTATGTAAAATCTACAGTCTTTGTTTCACCTCATCAGATGAATGTTCATCATATCCTTCACACTACAGACTAACTACGGCTGTCACAGTGGGAAAACTTTCCCCCCACTGACTAAAGTCGGAAGCTGATCATTCCCCTCCGAGCCATTCTAAATAGGATGTAATAAATCTCCTCTTTTCCCTGAGATATGTACTTAAATGCCCTTGCTGATAAATGTGGACCTTCATCCATGCCCAAATGCATTCCCTTAGAAAGATGAATAGTTGCAAGTGCTGGGAAAAGAGGTGGGGGTGGGGGATGAATGGGGATGAAAGGCAAGAAAAGGCCATTTTCTAATGTAGATGGGTTTGACAGAGTATCTCTTCGCTGAAACAGCTAACGGTGAATGAAATGCATCACAGGATGTTACATTAACCTGAGAAGGGAGGCGGGAATGGTAGAAGGAGGGAGAGGGAAGAAGACAGGGAAAGAAAGAGAAACCTATTTCAATGTCATTTGTCTTGTCTTGTCTTCATATGGTGCCTTGGCTTAGTTCTTGTTATTCTGTCAGGCAAGCTCACTCTCACCTTCACCCCTTTTTCCTCGATCCTTTCTCCATCTCTCACTCACTGACTCTCACAAACTCCCCTCTATTTTACACCTACCCTTCCCTCTCTCTGGTCCCCACACCAACACGTTTCCTTTTCCTCCATATTTCCTTCTCTTTTACTTATCTCTTCTCCACACTAAAATGTTGCTTTTTGTATCTGTATCCTTTAGCAGTCGTCAGCCATCATTACCTGCATGAAAAGTGCCTTTGGGATAAAGAACAGCCACTTTTTTCAACCTTTTTCTTTTTTGCAAACTCCAAAATGGATGTAGATACACAGTCCAGAACCTGATGGAAAATGGTACAGTTCTGTCTAATTGCAGATCTTGCCTTTGCACACAGTTTATTTTTTTTCTAACCGAGCCTCTTAAGCTTTGTTAAACTGGACTGCCATCTTTTGGTCTTTTTTTAGGGTTTCAGTCTGAGTGTTGCATGGTCAGAAATTAGTCATGGAGTCCTCCAGAGTTGTGTGCTACGACCAATTCTTTTACAATTTTATGTTTGACAGGGCAGCCGTGGCTCAGGTAGAGCGGGTCGCCTATAAATCATAAGATCATGGGTTCAATCCCCGGCTCCTCCTGTCCACATGTCAAACAGTCCTTGGGCAAGACACAGAACCCTAATTTGATCCAAATGGTGGGTAGCCATTGGTGTGTGAATGAGGTGCCTTGCGCTTTAGGACGTAGTGAAGGTAAAGAAAGCACTACATAAATGTACTCCATTTACTATTTACAATATATAGGCTTCCCTTAGGCAATGCTATTAGGAAACACATACAGACATTTCAAGTTCTATGCAGATGACACCCAACGCTTTTCCATACAGTTAGATGAAATAAGTCAGTTGGTCAAACTCTAAGCATGTCTTAAAGACCTGGATGAGTTTCTTTTTCTAAATTCCAACAAAACTGAAGTAATTGTTTATGGCCCCAAACACCACCAAAATCCTAATACATATAGTCCCTCTGAATGGCATTACCTTGACTTTCAGTAGTACTGTAAACAATTATTTTTTCACCAGAATATGTCCTTTAACTCATATAAAACAATTTGTAGGACTGCCTTCTTTCACCTGTGCAATGTTGTCAAAATTAGAAACATCCTGTCAGAGTGATGCTGAAAAAGTTTTCTAATTCCTGATTACCACTGTATTAACAGTAGGAATAGTATTAGCTAGATAATGAACAGAGTATCAGAATCGAAGTAGGACGCCTATTTACAATGTGAAAGGCAAAGTTCAAATAAACAATCTTTTGATAGCAAAGTGCAAAAGAAAAATAATCACTCTCACAGAGGAAAACTCACTACCAACACTGGCACAAACAGTTTAACGGTGTATTCAGACCTGGGGCATCAGAAATTTTGGGTCAGATGTACTCTCGACGAGAACTCAAGGACGTGCACTCACAATTTCACCACTGGCGAATAACAGCCAATAGGACCACTCGTCCCAGTAACTGTGGTGACCAACACTTCCACCGTCAACAATGAACGAGATCGTAAACATAGCTGCTTTTACCTGTTGTTGAAGTCCCAGAAACAGAGAATAGCTGCTCTGCTTCTTGGTACAGAGTTAAAGTTGTGTCATAAAGTCCTCGACGGACACAGACAGCAACAATAAGCTCGTCCTCCATTACTGTCCGGTGATGCGACTGCCGTGTCTACTTGCATCTATTTGCACATTCCCATTCAATTATCATGTAATCCCATCGCACAACAAATTCACTCCAGAGTGTGTGTGAACCTCCTGTAAGAGAAAAAACTACAGTCACAACTAATAAGTAAGTATCAAAATAACAAGATCAAACTAAGGGTTATTCCATGTCAAATCAATCAAGAATTTTTCCTTGACCTCTCGGATTTTTATATTTTTATTTTGGAGAATAATAATTACCCAAAATTTCAAGGGAAAGTGAATTTCTAGATTGATTTGACACGAGATGACCCAAACTAAGACAAAGTTTTAAAGTCACACAAAACTCAACTAAGGCCAAAATGCAAGGCAAAGTATCAAATAAACACACAACCTGATTGGATAAGGCTTCTGAGGGACAGGATGAGATGAACTGATACAGAACAAAGGGAGATGCAGACTAATATCCACAAGGTAACAGGTGGACACAGTCGGGGCTGGGAAGATAATCAGACCAGCAGGGAACACATGAGGGGAAGGACCAAGTTACCTGAAACAAGAGGACAAAATAAAACAGGAAGTCACGAGACAACATGGAAACAAGACAAAAAACTAAACTAAACACAACCAGAACCATCTCGCCAGTGCTCGAGCTAACAGGGACAATAAGGATAATGCCTTCATGTGATGGTTAGCATATTTTTGGCACAGCTGGGAATTGGGACTATGGGCATTGTAAATACATCATTTACACCTCAATCAATCACACTCCAGGGTTACTACAGTTTTTGTGGCTGGTTGAGGGGCCTGTGGTCTCCTGGGAACCAAACACAACTTTGCTAACATCCTTATTTCCCAGGTTTTAAATTGAGCTTCAGTCATGTATCATTAGCAAACATTTTTGTTACTAAAATTTAAAAAAGGACATTAGGACATTAAAGAGTGATCATTAGGGTCTTGGACCTCCATGTCCCCTTGTTACCATTACATTTGACTTTAGGGGGGTGCTAGTTATACATTGTTTAACATTCAAGTAATATAGTATCTTTTCACTTTTTTGGACTGTTGAGAAATGCTACATTGAAGCTGAGCAGAGCAACAGTCTCCTCGCAGTGAAGGTCCTGTCACACCATGGTGATTTAGCCAACGCATGCAAATGTATGAAAACATTTTGAATACACTGGTCTATGTTGAATAAGTTATGGATAAGCTATATAAGTCACAGTACGGTGAGGTCATTGAAAAATTGTGTGCATGCACATTTTTTCACTCTATACCCGCGTATGGCTCATACATCCTGCATACACAGACCATAAATTGTTGGTAAGTTGTGTGATCATTGACACACCTTCACACATGTTACTTGTACGTTATTTGTGAGCCCTGCTAAAATGGACAGAGATTGATTGATTCGTCGACATACACTGGTATAATCTGGTATACCGTCATTTAAAGTCATTTTCAAAACAATACAACCACAAAATAAATTTTCACCAAATTTTCCAAAAATATTTTTCACTGACAAAAATCTCAAACAGTCTCTTTGGGATGTTTTCTGGGTTACAAATCCTGAGAACACACTTGATTCATCCCTTGTTGTTTTTCAGGTGTGGGCGGGGCTGAGGGAGCACGGGGGAAACGCAGCTCAATGCAAGACCGGCGAGGCTGAGATGATACGGTGCCGTGCACTATGCATCAGTTTGACTATTGTTTTCCATAAGTTGTGAACACCGGATACAAGTTACTATACAAGTTACTAATAACTTGTGTGTATTTCCTACTTGTTATGAATACACAGTGTACATGCCCAACATTGATAGTTCAGCATATACCAGTGTTTTAGTGAAGTTCTGATACGTCCACCATACACTGGCTAAATCGTCAAGGTGTGACAGTGCCTTTCCTCTCAAGTGTTCAGCTGTAAATAAAAAAAACAAAACAAACAAACATTATGATACATAAAGTTTTAGAATTATTGGATTAACATTCTACATTAAAGACATCTCCACAGCCTGTATCGTACTGTAAGAAACATGCACAAATGAAACAGAACATAGAAATATAGATCTTTCCTAAATGAAGCAAAAATCAGCACCACATGTCCAGCCCCCCTCCCACAAACACTAACACCAACACCAACACACACACACAGTGCATGCTTGTTGTTGTGTTGTTGCCTCAGAGACTGTAGCAGCTGTCGGTGTGTTAGCGTATGAGATAAAACCAGGAGGCTCAGTGATACAGCAGGGATCTGAAGTGCCAATTAATTAGGATGAAGTAAAAGAGTGTGCAAGCACGCTGCAAACCCACAGCATCAGCACAGATGTGGAAAGCAATGTTTCTTAAAAGATGGGCTGGGACCAAGATGGGTTTTTTCAGTGAAAAAATACAAGTATTTCTATAATGATCCTTCATTTCAGGTTGAAAGACTGCATTTGTCATCTGTGGCTGAAACACTTGTAAAAACCCACAAAATAAAGTGAATTCTTTGTTCTTTTATCTTCAAACATATTTTGTTTAAGCATATTTTCAGTATCTGATGATCAAGCAAAACCTAATGAGCACAGTGTTACCTGCACATTAGGAACAGTAATTACACTTAAATGTATAATTATGAACTTTGTAGCAATGTAGCACATGCATCTTGTAGTTTATATTCTTTATACTATAATGTGGAACAACTGTTTAGCTCTGTAGTTAAGTTCCTTTGCATTTTAATGCAGCAAAAATATGCAGAATAAACTCTGCTAACCAGTACAGTCTGCCTCCAAGGCTTTGACAATATATTTGCCGAGCCTAATTCGAAAAATACCTGCGAGGGAAGGAATAAGACTTGAGTGGAGAAGCAGACTATTTGTGTTTCACCTGCTCGCAGTGCTCATTTATGCAGAACAAATCCAATGAGAGGAGTTTTAGTCTGAGCCCATCAAACTACAGAGGCGAACATTTGAAGAGATATTTCCACAGTTTTGTTAACAAAGTCTTTTGTTTTTTCCTATTTAGATTTTTTTTTTAATCTGTTTGTTTTTTATGTTATTTACATTCAAGTGTAAGCAGGGTCTCCATGCTGTATAAGTCAATGCGTCTGGTTTGCAGATGAAGCATTTCTTTTTTGTGGTATGTGAGCTTGTGACCATTAGCATTGTGTAAGGTCGTACTAATGGGAACCCTGGTCAGTATATAAAGATGTCATGATGGTTCCCAAGAAGTGAGATTGTGAGACTCTCAGGGCCACCGTCATTACTGCAGTTACAGTTACAGTACTTCTGTATTTACAGGTGATGTCACTGATAACTTGGCTTCAACAGGAAGGTGGTGTTGAGAGAGGCACAATAACTATGACCACTATGTACAGCAGAGTCATGCTGCTTCCCTGATGTGGACAACACAGCCAGTCAGATTGAATGAGCAACCACAGGACCTTGTGCTAGCTCAGACTCATTTACTTCATGCTTGTGGTCAGGATAGAGGTCACCAAGACTGACATTGGCATCAAATGATGTTAGAGTATTTGCTTAACATAGAAGAAGACATGCAGTGACTATCTGTAACTGTCATAGCACTTCAAAATCTGGGTGCCAGGTGTTTCCCTGGCTTTATGCCGATGATGTTGGGCGAGCCCATTGGTCAATTTTGCAGTAATTCAGACACAGGGTGGCATTCACACTGAATGTCATCTCAGGATCGTAGTTGAGAGTAAGAGGCTGAAGGTCTACTCAGGTAATCTTAAGATCCAGACCACTTCTACCTCCAGTCCTCCAGCACGCATTCTTCAGTTTCTGTCATGCAGCATCTACTTTGGGGTGTGAATGTAGTCAGGCACGAGCACCATTACCTGGTGAAGGACTTCCTTCGTTTGGAGGTTGAGAACTGTCACAGGTCGTCTTAGCCCTCAGTAGGAGACAGTGCTGGATCGCCTCAACTCTGCTAAGGGAGCTGGACTGAGACCAAATCCAGCTACTCAGCCCAAGGTCATCACTTTTTCATTCAGACTATTTGGCTGGTGGCATGTCCTTCCTCACAGCTAACAACCAGCAGCGGCACCTGCTTGGGCTGATGGCAAGCATGAGGTGGTTGATCAAGTTGCATCCCACTAGCAGTCCTGCAATCTTCACCGCCCTTTTTAACAGAGATCTGCTTCCACTTCACATTCAACTCCAAGACATCATGTTAGATTTGTTGTCACATTTGGGACCATATGAGCTGAAATGAATCCTTTATGAAACTTAATATCCTGGAGTAAGTTGTCACATGTGACATCTTACCCCAGCATGACTGTGACAACTTGCCCCAAACTACCAGGTTTGCTAACGCTAGCTGTAGCTTAAGGTTAGCTTAACACAGAACAAAGACTGAGGTCTGACAGGACGTCTTCATCTCTCCTCTAACAGTCCACATGTGTCATTGTCACGATCTTTATCTGAAAGAAGTTTATTTTGAAAAAAAAGTTGATTTTTTTTTACTTTGGGTTGTACAAAATAGTTGGTGCTCATCTCACCTCACAGAGTACTGTCCTCTGTTCAGTCAGGATGTGTAACCTGACACCATGTAAGTGAAGAAAACTAGTATTCTACTTTTTAGCTGTTCCCTCTGATGGAGAAGATAATTGCATTGTGACAACTAGCCCCAGTTTCCCCTAAGTCAAAAATTGTGAATCCAATAATAAAGCACCAAGTCCACCTGTAAAAGGTTGAAAATTAAAGGCCCTCTGGTCTTTCATTAAAATGATGAAACGAGAGGTTGCAAATGTCAGAACACTTGATTGGACCTGTGGAGTTCATCTGAAGCCTTGAAGGTAAAAGTGACAAGCACCTGGTTCCTGTATTCACCACCACCCCCTCTGCTCTGAATAGTCCTGCCCAGAGGTACCCACCATCTGACCAACACACATTATTTACAGTCATCTTTTTTTATACATTAGTACAACATACTAATAAAGGTTTAAAGAGAGATTTAAAATGTTTTGGGGTTTTAATAACGTGTCACAAAGGAGGAGTAACTCAGCATCATCCAGCTTTGTCCTGATTCGCACAACTTCCTGAAGACCAGTCCTGTCAAATTAAACTTCTGTCTGCACCTCATTTGGCAAATCTGCTTCATAAAATGAGCCAAGATCTTTTTTTTTTTTTCCTTTCAAAATGTTTTTTTTATCTGGATTACAGCTCCTCTGTTGTTGAGGTCATTCACATGCAGTTTGCCTGTGAATACTCTTGAAAATAAAAAGAGTCTCATTTATTCTTGTCAAATTATTTCTTGTTTTTCAGAAAAGGAGGAGGAGGAGTTCAGATATATGTTACACAGCAGCATGTGGTTGATCCTAAACAAGACAATATCTTCCTACTATTGTCCTTTGTGGAATTAGCCTCTGATCCACCACCCATTCACCTCCCCCGACACACACACACACAGTGGTACAGCTCAGAGCAGTGCAGTAGCTTCCCCGGAGCAGCAGCCCAGTTCACAGTCAGGTTAATTGTGGGTGGTGAAGCGCTGGGATAAGAGAGGAGTTTATTTGCAGATGAAATTACTAGTTGGAAAGCAGTGGAGGAAGAATGGAGGTGGAGGGTGAAGGCACACATGCTGCTCCAGCCGTTTTCTTTGATGGTGTAATGGACCAAGGAGACGTGCAGACCTGGTTGGAATATTTATAACAGAGGATCGTAGTTAAAGAGCAGGGAGGAGTGATCAGTCTGTGAGGACAGCTGTGTAATGCCTTCTGTCATTTCAGAGACAATCATCTTCATGATGTCATAGTGATGTCATCGGCTTTATCTGAATGTGTCCTGAGAAAATAGAGATGATCCAAAGAAAACATGCTGTTGGTTGTAACGTAGGCTCCAGTTGTTTCCGGGTTTAACTCCTAAATGTCAAGTGATCTTAGCCTCATACACATGAATCTCAAAACATGAAACATAAACAATTAGGATATTCTACCTGTTTTGCATGATGAGCCTCTTCAGGACATGAAAGCAGGAAACATTACATTTCATTATTAATAATATTTGACAGGCAACACTAACAATGCAATTTGTACCACTATTTAAATATTTGTGGAGTTTCAATTGAACATTAAATCTACATTATTATCAATATTGTCAATAAAAATAAATGCCCCGCTTTAACATTTTGGATTTTCTGCAGGATTGTTTCAACAAGCTTATGAAATGTTTCATTTATTTCCAGAGTGACATTTCTTCTTCTCTAACAATGTGAGCGTCTGGTCGCTGTGTAAAGTCTCCTCCAGCACATCCTAAATGTCCTTACTGGGGTTCAGGGAGCAGGATGCATCCTTTTCACTCATGGACTGATCACCACAATCTGAACCCAGTGAATCCTGCACCGTCTTATTTAATTAGACGGACTCATCAGGGAAGAAAAAAAAAAAAACATTGATGAAAAACCTGGTCCTTCAGTCTATTCAGCTGAACTCATAATGTTGCAGAACCTGGACCTGAACAACTGAAGCAACCCCAGACCATAACGCTACCAACACAGACCTGATGGGAGCATCACTTCATCTGCCTCTCTTCTTCCCCTGATGCATCCATCACTCTGGATCAGGGTCAGTCTGGACTCATCAGACCACATGACCTTTTTCCCATTGTTCCACAGTCCAATCTTTATGATCTCCAGCAATCTGAAACCTTATTTTTCCAGCACATTTTCACACACAAGTGATTTTCTTCAGGCTGCACAGCTGTTTAGCCCCAATGCTTTGACTTCTCTTCACATTGAAGATGATGGGTCACCTCCATCCTTCCAGGTTTTAATACTAACAGCAGATCTTAACCCAGTTTGAATCAGTTCAGAGTCTCTTTAGTTGGGAAATGACAAGATACTCCCTGCATCAGTTTGCATTAAATAACCAGCTGAAACATGTTAATCACTGCAGTAATTATCAAACCAAGGATCATATTTGCTTAGTTAAATCTAAGTGGTGACCTTTTTTTGGCTGGGCAGTGGATACATGTGATAATCTGAATAATAACTGTACAGGTTGTAGATTTTTAGGTCTCGCTAAGTTCAACATATACAAGCTCTACGGAAAACATACACATTTTTAGAATTATTAAAGCTGATGAAAGAGTGTAGCACTAACATCAGGTGGTGTTATGTATCATGAAAAATGAAAGCACAACAGACACTGTCAGCTTGGAGTTTATGAGGTCTGTAAAAATGTAAAAATGCCACTTTGAATTTTCTTAGGACTGTATCCAGCTGCAACTTGATCCACATTTGGTGCTGTAGTGAGTATTTGGGGCAGTGGGATGTCGAGGATTCAGGATAAACTGTAGAGTGTGATGCAGGTCTGTGGCAGAGAGGAAGAAAATGAGATCAAGGTTCAGATAAACACACAGTCCTCGTTAGAAAAGAAAATATAGAATAAAATGTAGAATCATAGCAGGATAGCTCACCATCCCGGAGGAATCAGACAGAGTGTGTGTGTGTGTGAGTGTGTGTGTGTGTGTGTGTGTGTGTATCCATTTTACCGCTCTTATAAAAAACAGAAGCTTGACCTTTTCAAAGTGACAGGGAGCCAGTCTATAAAACAAGCAGTGGAAGCAGCGACTTTCATCTAAACAGACCCAGTCCAGAGCCGCACACCTCTCCCACCATTAGGTGTTCCAGTTAAATTCAAACACACACACACACACACACAGGTCTGCTCAGCTGCTGCCTGCAGGTCGAGGTGGGTGACCCACTCAGTCCAATTCTAAGTGAATCAGTGTATTTCCTGTCGCTGACTGCCACTGACAGATTGAACCATTATGTGCAAATGAACATTGTCTGCTTTCTGTCTTCTCCTTTTCCACCTTTCATCTTTTCTGCTCTGCTTTGTTTTCATTTCTTTGGGAGGGTGAATTTGTATCAAGCTCACTTCTGAACAGCTACATTTGCTTTTTGTTGAGTCCACTGGGGAAACTGCAGCGCTGCTTTGTGAAGGAAAACAACACAAGAACAAGTGACAAGTGTGGAAATCTACAGACGAGGAAAAACACTCAGTAAATGCAAATTGATCAAATTGTTGCAATAAATCAACTTTATATATTCACAATAATCCAAGGATGCACACTAATATACATTTAAGTTAGTTTATTTTATCTCATTTTAATACATTTATTGTGAAATATTTAATGTGCAGTACAACAAATAGTAGCAGAGTCTTTAGTGCTGCTGCTGAGGAGACTTGTGTGGAATCAATAAAAATGAATAAATAAACTGTTTTCTTGGTGTAAAGTAACAATTAACTGTCACAATAACCTCAGTAACAACTAATACAAAATAAAGTTCAAACAAAAAGCAAAACACTCTGAGTCCTTACAAATTTATTAACTCTTTTTATTGCAAATAAACTCCTGAATTATAAATAGTCTTTACTGAACATATTCAGTATTTTTGTTCAATACAAAAAAGCTAAATCATGCAGTACTTTTCATATCTTTCAATTTTCAGTATATGGATTATGTGATAAATGTGACATGCAACAAGCACATGGTACTTTTTAAAGGTTTAATCATATTTTGAAATGCAGTAAATTATATATGTGGCAACTTACTGATGTGACAGTGAACAGAGTCAGTATGCATTTAATGTGTTGGTCTCCAATAAGTTCTGTTCATACGTAACAAATGTGATACAGCAGCAGTTTGCTTGACAGAGAAAGTGCTGAGCAGGCAGGTGGATGGACCAGGGTGACCTGGACTGACTGTGCTGAGCGGTGGAGCCAGAACCACTGACATCTCAATATCAACAAGACCAAAGAGATGATCATTGATTTTAAAAGGACCAAGACATCAGTCTTCACTCAGTTGGACAGAGTGATGACACCAGAGGAGGCTCAGGTGTCTATGGTCCAATGCTGAAAGCCTTTTACCAGTCAGTGGTGTTTTTTGCAGTTTCATGCTGGAGCAGCAGCATGAAAGCTGCAGATCAGAACAAAATAAGCTGCTGCAGGAGGCTGGGATTGTCCTTGGGACTAACTCGGACGATGTGAGGGCAGTGGCTGAGAGGAGGATGCTGAAGAGACTTTTGGCCATTATGGACCACCCCTCTCACCCACTTCACGACATCCTGTCCGAGCAGAGGAGCGTGTTTAGTAACCGCTTCACTCTTCCTCGCTGCTCCAGGCAGAGACCCCAACCATCCTGACCCACTGCCATGAGACTGTATCACTCAACCATGTGCTGACTGTGACTGTTCTGCTGTGACTTTGTTTTTTACTGGCTTTTAACATGACACTTTGCACCTTGCTGTGCTCCTTTCACCTTATTCCAGTGTTTTATGTGTAGTTTTATTTGTACTGTGTGTTTGTGTTTTTATTATTCCTTGCTGTATTGATTGAGGCGTCTGTGATGCTGAAATTTCCCCTTTGGGGATTAATCCAGTAGCTACCTACCTACAGCATAAATTATAACCATCCATCCATCTACGCCTGCTTCCTCCTGTAGATGTTCATGTGGCAGTGACTGGTATGAACTTCATTCAGCTCAGAACAAATAGCACATAAATTCACTGAGACACATTGTAATCCATGAGCTTTGGACAGAGTCGTGGTTTCCCTTTACTTCCAGTCTGTATGCTAAGCTAAGCTAACCTAACCATGTCCTGCCATTACACCAGCTCTGCACACAAAGATATGAGGTTGGTAAATATCCATGCCATGCTTGGAAATGAAATGTTTAAATACATCCATTGAACTTTTTTTTTTTTTTTTGATACATGAGTTTCATTCTAAACACCAGACTTGGAATTAGCCAGTGTCTCTTTGAGGATCAGTGAAGTATTATTCTGATTATGAAATGAAAACTTATACAGGCAAAAATATTTCATGACAGAAGCCTGAGAAGCAGGATACAACCAAAATGTTTTGTCAGATATTCACCCACCATCATCTACATCTCCTTCACATAGAGATGAAACGTCAGGTGCACCACAAAGTCTGTCCATGTTTCTGAGAACAGACACACGGTGCTGGATGCTCGGATTCAGGATATCCCAGAGGTGCTCACCAAACAACGTCTAAATCGTCCAGTGATGGACGGTCAGCTGATTTGCATCTGATGGACAAACTGTCATCTAACACGCCATCAACCCACTCCCTCAACACTGACGTCCTCCATGTCTCATCTCTAAAATATGTTCTAGTTTCGAGTTGCTTTTACAGCTCAATCATTTTAATCAACAGAAAAAAAAACTAAAAACTTTTGTGTGTGGTAAAAATAACATCAATTTTCCTGTCTGTGTTCAGTGTGTGCTCCCCAGAAAAACTGTCCCTGAACTGATGATACATGTGTCCATGTAAATAAAGGTCGATGGTTCAAATATTTAAAACTGTTGCCCTGAAAGCAAAAGGATCAATTCTGCTGTAAATGTGGAGCCAACAATGATTTTATATTTCTTATAATAATAAAAACAATAATAATAATAACTTTGGATCTATACAGCACTGTTTTCTTGGACTCACACCTACAGAGTTCATTTTTCATTCACACCCAGTCAAACCAGTGGCAGTGAGCTAAGTTAGCCACAGCTGTCCTGGGGCCGACTGATGTCCTTGCACCTACAGCCTCTCCAATGACTGGAAGGAGTGGGAATCGAACCGCTGACCTTTCAGTTGGTGGACGACTGCTCTACCACCGAGCCACTGCCGTATTTCCACAGTAACAGATTGTAAGCAGGTTGGCAACACAATCTGATGAAGCTGCAGGGAGCATCTCTCACCTTCATGCATCAGGAGCAGTGCTGGTCTGCAATGAACAGCAAATGGAGGCTGATGTTTGACACAAGCACCTCAGGCAGAGGAACAGGCTGTGTTGGTGTGTGAGCGACTCGTCCCCGTTAACCCCCTTCATTGTTCATGTTCATGTGCTGCATGATACACTGTCATGGTGGCTGCACTGACTGGGTCGTGGTTTTCATGGCTGGTGCTCGATGTCTCTTTCTTTCTTTTGTTTTTCTTCTTTTAGCTTCAATCATTGGATCAGCCAATAATGTAGGAATGACAGGAAGACCAGAGCTATGATGATTATTAAAGAGTGTAGCAGTCACATTAAAAGAAAACAACACTGGTACCAGGGTGGGAGTGTCTGAGGTGCAACGAGCTGCTTTCTGTGGAAAACCTAAAGCAACCAATACATAAGCAACATACATATTCACATGAAATATCAGCATGCATTGATAGAAAATGTGTTCAAAACATACATATAATATATACGTAACCAATCTTGCCAGTGGTTATGATATATAACAATATGTAGTATGAAAAGCTTGGGTGCAATAAAAAGAAATCCATAAATCATGAAATTGTGAAAACCAGTTTTTTTCCCACACATATGAATATTTTCTATTTTCTAGTATTACTACACTAAAGCAAAAGTTATAAATGTTTATGTGAAACATGTGACGTGTCCAGAATTGCTTCACGTTAAGTGAGCGCTACAACACTGCTCAGGTAGAGTCAGCCTCTGAAATGAGTTAACAACAACAACAACATCTTTGGCGTTCCTCCAGCCTGCGTCTAAAAACAGCCTGTGCAGCTGGGCGCCAACATTAGTTTTCCAATATGTTGCAGTGCTAATACTGCGAGGTGCTAATTGAAGACACCTGTCACTGAGTGGGGATGGGAGGACTGGGCGTTGTTAAACTGCAGGGTTTTGAAGACGAACACGCGCAGAGCGACTTCCCTCTGTTGCTTCACAGTTCCACCTATGGAGGCTGTATTTTCATTAGTTGGCGGAGTGAGGATATTAAAGCTTAGGAGGTTTTAGGTATTATAAGGCCCTGAGTCTTTTGACCTTTTCAGCGTACGTCGCTGCTGTTGTCTTTGGGTGTGAGGGAATTAAAGGATCACTCACAGATAGCTTGTCTAATCTAATCAGTGTGAAACAGGGAGAGTTGTTCCTGAGGTGTGGGAGGCTGCAATATGAGCTGTGGGACTATATATACACCCTCTGCAGGTCTCTGCAAAGGGCATACCTTAATCAACTAACTGTAGAGAGGAGATGCCACTGAAGGTGTAAATCCACCTTTAAATATTCTTATGATCAGCTCCAGTCTTTGTCTATTGGCTCAATTATCGGGCTTGTTAGTCCTGATCTGAACGCCACAGAAACCTTCACGTGAATCATGTGCGTTGTAAAAGAAATGTGTGTAAAGCATCTTTCTTTTCTCACTTAAGTTTTTGTTGAGTTTTAACAAAGACAGAATGATAATCACACATTGGCATCCATACAAAAAAAGAAAAGAAAAATATAATGAGGAGTGTAAATAATAATATTATTGTAAGTACATTAATTTCTGTGTACTTTATATCTCCAGTCACTGCTGTAGGATGTTGGCATTAAGCTGATGTCTAATAAAACCTGTGTTGGCTGGAAGTGAGTCTGTAGTTACACAGAGATCTTTCATCACAGTAGCTTCATCATATTTGGAGATATGAATCCTGAAAACCTGCTGTGTACATACATTCAGAGTGTTGTACAGCTACATTAACTTTTTACATATATTTGCACATTTCTACAAGATCTGTATCAGCATCAGCTCCTTGTTGTGCCACAAGTTGCCTTTTCTTTATTGTGAGTTAAGGAAAACTCCCTCCACACCAGTGAGGAGGGATGAGCTGGATACTCGGTTTTAAACAGGTACTTGTTATGGATAATACATTTTTGCAGAGGCCGAGCAGGGCATGAGTATTGTTTATTATTTTTAGAGTATTGTTTATTAACATTGTGATTTCCCAAATCTGAATAAATACCACACGTAGCGATGTAACACTGCTTTGTTAACTCAGTCATGTTGTAACTGGAATATCTGCTGAAAAAAATATGTTTTCATGGACTGACAGTAACAGGGTAACAGTAGTTTGTTAGCAGCAGCTAGCTTGCTAGCGACTGGTTGTTGTGAACCAGTTACCTATGCAGTGATGTACTGACCTTTTATGGTGACGTGGCCCCAACTTGGCTCCTTGCCAGTGGAAAAACAAACAGGTTCATAGGAGAAACTGGTTCTGAACCAACTAACCACCAGGCCCAGAACCAGCACAGACCGAGCAGCTGTTCTTGTTTGGTGGAAAAGGGGGAGGTGAACTTATTTAGTAACGTACACGGTGCATGTGACCAGAGACAGAGCTGAAAACGGCTCGTGTGGTGTGGGTCACTGCCTCGTGTCTCCACGCCGGTCCCGGTTTGTAGGTTTTCTTGAGCCTCTTTCAGTTTGTTTGTTGTTTAAAATTTCTTAGTGAACTTAAATTGTCAGTACACGGTGCATTTGACGAGACAGAGCTGGAAACATCTCGTCTCCCGTCAGTCACTTCCTACACCCCGGTCTTTTTCTTTTTGTCCTCCACACAGCTGTCCTCAGGGACACTGCAGACAGTGCATTTCATTTACTATTGTGATAAAAAAACAACAACAAAAAACCTCGGTTTGAATCTCAATTTTGAAGCTGTTCTAATAGTTTTCACTTAAAATAATGTACAAATTCAAATCGCACCCATTTCCAGTTAAACCACGCCCATTTCCGGTTTAGGCCCCGCCCCCTCCATGTACAGATACAGATACAGGTGGTGCTGTACTCACTCATCCCTACTTAGCTTGTGGAGGCACCACTCTCCCTTTGTTATTTGAATCTTTTTGTTTTCCTGTATTTCAGGTGTTGCTTCCTCCTCCACTTCCTGTCAAAGCCTGTCAGAAAACACAGATGATGCCTGACACCTCTTGTGTGTTTGCATCCACAGTCACCCCAATCACAGTATTTTGAAGTCTACGTTGTTGCCAAACTTACCTTTGTTGTACAATAGTACACGTACCTAAAACATCTTTGTTTTCAAAATCACACTTTGTCTTTAAATGTTGGAAATTATAAATCTGCTGTTTTATGCCAGATTCCTGAAAAAACTGGATATGTAAAAAAAAATCTTATGGAGAATTCAACGTGTCATTGAAGTGATTAGAATTTGATGTCATGAAAATTGGTGAACATCACCATGAGGTCTATGTCATGTCACATGATCACCCTGTATTACATTCTTAAGATCCTGATGACTCACAGATATGTAAATGATGCAGCTTCCAAAACTAAACCTTGTAGCCGCTGAGAGTCAAAGGTTGGCTCCTCAGGTTTGCAAACTTGTGACGCGCTAGGAGGTGATGACAGATACGCTGACATCCAGATGGTTTGGTGTCTTTATTAAAAACAACACAGAGCTATCGCAGCGCAACAGGGTTGGATAAATGTGGTAATGAAACCAACGGATGAAACAGATCCAGTGATGAATGAATGAGTGAATAGATAGCGACAGGTAGCGGTCAACAAAAATTGCAGCTACTACCCATACCCTGGCTCTCTCATCTATGACACAGGTTAGTGCACACCTTTAACACACACACAGCCAACGTGCCCACGCCTACTCACCACGTGAACCACCACCTCTGCAGCACTAACTCACTCCAGCACACCGTGCACCTCATTCCCCACCTGTATGTCTCCTACAGTACATATACATAAATAATTCAAGTGAGGCTGCCCTAGATAGATAGATAGATATTTTTTGTAAAAGCAGCAGATTAACATAATACACAAGGAAGACAACAAATAAGATCTATAAACTTAAAGTAATATAATATACACTCTACAGAATACACACAACTATTGTTTCCACAGGATATGTGCCACAGTACACCATCTATACACAGAAACTATAAACAGGATTTTATTTCTAATTTCTACTACTGTAAGACTTTTACCCTCTGCAGGTCAGGTACATGAAGTCCCTGTCCACAGCCTGAACACTGCACACACACACTGTATCTGTCTAACCTGTCACACCACAACACCTGCTGCCACTGAACACTGTGCTTTCAGAGGAATAATCTGTACATATGTACATGATGAGGACAAAAACCAAATGAAAGCAGCAGCCCGGTCTGCAGCATGCTTCACTGTGTGTGTACAGATGCAGGCTCACATACACATTTGTTAGTTAGTTCGTCAGCCTGTCTTTTTAATTAGCCTGCCGTTTATCACAGCCCTGTGATTGCTTTTGTAATGATGTCACTGGTGCATAATGAGTAAGGAGGCGTCACGCTGCGAACATGACAGGCGCTCGGCTCCTCTCTCCACGGACATGTTTGACGGGCAGAGGATGGAGGGAGGGAGGGAGGCAAAGAAAACACCAGTAGGAAAAAAATGTAAATAGAAGAGAGGGGCATTATTAGAAATGCCAGGGGGCCTGCAGCCGCCAACATTCAGCTGTCACAAGTTGAAATGTTTTGGGAACGACGTCTCTGTTCACCGCTGTTGTCTGGCATCGGAGCAGCTTTTTGTCTGTTGCGACTGCTCGGCTAACCTCGCCGAAGAGCAGACATAATACGGCAACGTGACAAACCTCGTTCACATTCCAGGAATTAGGTACGACAGCGTTTGTTGATTTGCTGCCAAGAAATTATACAAAAGGTTCCTCAGCATTTTTAATGACAAGGTCTATATCCAGGCATGCATGATCGCACAAGCAAAATGCGCACGGGGGATGCAGCCGCTGAAACGGAGGATGAAAACGACACCTTCGCTGGAACAGTGTGTGTGGAGCAGACTGTGTCAAAACATGGTGTTGCCAGCTTTGGTTAATGAATCTGAGAACCACAGTCGGGCTCAGGGTGGAAGACGTACCTTGGAGGAAAACTACTTAGAGAGTGTTGCTTGTAGTCTCTTGCAGCCTCTAATAAAGTAACAGACGATGGAGACAGTGTGAGAGTCCAACTGAACATAATGAACCTCCACTGTCGGCTGTGTTAACTCCTCACTGTGACCTGAGATCCACGACTTCACCTGTCTCCTCTGCTGCTGCTCTCTGCTCCTGTTAATATGTAACACTCAGAAATACTTCAGTCTGTTTACCACCCCAACAATTAAAGCATCAAGTATTTTTAGCAGTGCAACTTTATTTTTGAGAATAAAGGACACCAAGTTAACAACACATGGACTGGGACTCTGATCTAAAGCTCACTACAAGCAGGAGGCTGTAGTTATGTCTTAACCCTTCACCACCTGAGCCTCAGAGTTTCCACCTGTTTTATGCTTATTTTGATTTCAAATTCAAATTTAACCTGCAAATCTAACATTCATGTGCAGTTGCAATGTTTTTGTTCACTGAAAATCTAAAATCAAAATCTCTTCTTGCTTCATTGTTACACTCTTACAACACATAGTATGTAGTAAAGCATGTATTTTATCGGCTCCTGGGAGAGGTGCTGGTGAAATTACCGTAATGACAACATATTCACTGTGAAGTGCAACATCTCAGCTCGAGAACCGCTGGTGTTTGTCCGATTGCACAAACGGTGACGGTAACGGCGCCTGTGCAGACCTGTCGACCACACGCTCTGAACTAGAAAAGCACTGGGAGAGCACAGACCTCCTCCAACCACAACCTTTCCTTCATACTGTGACTTCCACCAAAGATATTACGAGTATTAGTCCTGTGTTTATTTATATCAATATTAGCTCCACAGCGTCGTGGAGTTGTTCAAGATGTCTGTTGCATGTTTCTAGCTTCGATTGTTTTTTTTTATGATGCAACTTTCAAAGATGGATTTTTTCATATTCTGGATCATATTATCTCAAATGGGCGGCACGGTGGTGCAGTGGTTAGCACTTGTGCCTCACAGCAAGAAGGTTCTGGGTTCGAATCTCAGCTCGGGCCTTTCTGTGTGGAGTTTGCATGTTCTCCCTGTACATGCGTGGGTTTTCTCCAGGTACTCCGGTTTCCTCCCACAGTCCAAAGACATGCTTGTTAGGTGAATTGATCAAACTGAATTGACCGTAGGTGTGAGTGTTAGAGTGAATGGTTGTTTGTCTATATGTTAGCCCTGCGATAGGCTGGCAACCTGTCCAGGGTGACCCCGCCTCCTGCCCGATGACAGCTGGGATAGGCTCCAGCAGACCCCTGTAACCCAAGTATGGAATAAGCAGGTATAGAAAATGGATGGATGGATGGATTATCTGAAATTATTCCTTTATCCGGATCAATCTTTGATATATTGTAGACCATGTTAGAAACTTGTCCTGTATTTTTTTTCAAAGTGTCTTGATCATTTTTGGTGGAGTCATCTGCAGAAATGTCACATATGGTCCTATCTCCCAATGTTAAAGACTCCTTCAAAAAATTCCTGGATCCAGACGGTGATCCGGATCACTTCCAAAATCTAATCATTTGTTCCTTATCCCCATCTGGACAAT
>OOFC01042794.1:4766-18342 GCA_900323345.1 Pseudochromis fuscus
TAAGTAGGGTGCACTTTTGTTCTGTGAACAGATTTATTTTTATATGTATAATAATTAATATATATAAATATTAATTAGAAACTTTAAATTAAAATTTATTTTAATATATATAATGAGTTGATGACAATGTCATAGAGGACGATGATGTCAGAGATGATGATGATATAGATGATGTCAGATGATGATGAGATATGTGATGTCATAGAAGATGATGACAAGGATGTCATAGAAGACGATGTCATAGGTGATATCAGAAGATGGTGATGCCATAGAAGATGTCATAGATGATGCTGATGATGATGTCATAGAAGATGATGATACTTGCCCTGGTGTAGGACAGGGGGCCTGGTTTTCAGACAGCTGACAATAATGTCATTCATGCGGGTGTACTTCCCCAGGTCTGTTAAGCAGCATTCTAGGCTGGTGATCTTCTTATCCTTCTCCTCATTTTGGTTTTTTAGTTCTTTTATTTCACTTATCAAATTATGGCTTCCTCCTCAGGCTGAGCCCGGAGGTGGTGGGTGGCTGCTGCCTGGGCCTGGAGGTGGTGATGGTGGATGGCTGCTGCCTGGGCCTTACGATGATGTCATAGATGATGATGTCATAGATGATGCCATAGATGGTGATAGTATCATAGATGATGGTGATGATGAAGATGCCATAGATGATGCTGATGACGATGTCATAGAAGACGATGTCATAGATGATGATGTGACGGTGGTGGTCGTGGACGACATGGACGATGGTGGATGATGATGACCATGGCGGTGGTCGATGGACCATGGTGGTCATGGTCGTGGTCTGATGGCAATGATGATGAATATTTGACTATGTCATGTTCTACCTGATCCCCACGTACATAAGCTGAAGCTCCCTGTGGTGAGAACATGTAGGAAGTGGACCAGTGAAGCTGTGAAGGAGCTTTGTTCATGTTTGGTTTTAACCCTTGAACACCTGAGCCTGCAAATTTCCACCTGGATGTTTTATGCTTATTTTGATTTCAAATTTAACCCGCAAAATCTAACATTCATGTGCATTTGCAGTGTTTTGGTCACTAAAACTCTAACATCAAAATCTGTTTTTCTGCTAGTCTTGCTTCATCATCACTGTCATTACACTCTTACAACACGTAGTGTATATAGTAAAGTACAAACAATACAATTTATTTTAAGTATTGTCTAGGACTGCAAAATAGTTGTAAAAGGTTTTTCAGCCCACATGTGAACCCTGTTACTAAACCTTGACCAGTATTTATGATCCGAGCTCACGTGTCAACCTGTCTTCACAGTTTGTGGCGGTGAGTGGTGCTGCTACGCATGAGTGGAGCAAGAGGGAAAAACAGGAGGAAGAGGAGGGAAATGATGATGACAGGGAAGAGGAAAGATGAGCTGAAGGAGCGGAGGTGTGTTGGCCTGAAGGTTTGAGGCCCTGCGTGTCAGTGTGTCAGTTTTCATGCATGACCACACAAGTCACCCGACAGCAAGAGGAGAGCACAATAAGTGACAGGGCCCAGAGTTGGCCTGAGGAAACCAGGAATTAACCACCGATTTATTTTCAATGTGACTTCCTGCTTCCTTCAAACTGTGATTTAGCGAGAGGAGACAGCCACATGGATGAACCATGTTAGGACACAAACCCCCAGATACAATGGGTATTATTCTGCTGGTGTATAGAGAGGGTTGTTGGTGTCTCAGCACTTAGAGAGGATTCAATTATAAATTCAAACAATATTGTTAGTAACATTTTCAGAGTGATATAAAAGTATGTTTGTCACTGTAATGTGTAATGTCTTCCTCCTAAACTCAAAACAGCAGGTTATTGCACCATGTTTTGTTTTTTGCACACAGCACCACAGGCAGGTCTTTGGGGGGATTTTAGACAATTAGCCTTTAGAAGTGTTGTTGTAAGAGGGATCCCTAATCCAAGTCCAGGCTTTACCTGCTCATCAGCATCACTGGTTGTAGCTGTGATCTCCCACAAGTTTGCTGCAATCAGCCTGGCTGGGAGGGTTCATGAGGATGGGTTTCCTGCTCAGTTGGGTGTGTTACCAGAGAGTCAAAACCTTCAGCGACTGGCTGTGGTTTCCCTCAGTCCCTGCTTCCCACTGACTCACAACTTTTGTTTGTCCCTTTGTGATAATGAGTGGACAGCTGTGGGGAGTTACATTTCAGTCTCCTTCCTAGAAAAAAGGTTTAGGAGGAAACTGAGTTGGTTAATACTGAGTGAGGGAAACTGAGGATTAATTTCAGCTTTCAGTCAGTTACTGCAGCAAGACCCTGTGAACCTTCTCCCACAACCACAAGTCTCTCTGTGTAGTCTGAGGCAGCTGTGTTGAACCGATAATGTATTAACAGCCACTAACGTAATAACAGCCGATAATGTAATAAATGTGCCCTTTTTGAAATGTAATAGGCCAATAACGTAATTAAAGTGCTGAACTGATAACTTTTGGCTAATAATGTAGTAATTTATTACGTTAAATTTATAATGTAGTTATTTATTACATTATTGGCTCAGTCATTTCATTTTCAAGGGTTTATTTTTTTACCAGGCCAATAACATAATTATTACGTTATTAGCCAAAAATTCAGTTATCGGCTCAGGACTTAGTACATTATTGGCCAGTTATGACGTTATTGGCCTTTTACATTTCAAAAAGGGCAAATTTATTATGTCGTCGGCTGTTATTATATTATTGGCTTCAACAAGCTGTCAGTCTCTGGGTTTCATTTCCAGGTGATTTGACCACCACAAGGCAGTCCCACAGTCTAATTCTTGTCCATGGTGACATGTCAGCCAGTGAAGACCACACAGTGATGACTCCCAATCTGCACCATCGGCGGCTTCAACACCAGAGGAAGTCTCCACACTGGCTCCACCGCAATTATTGCCTCCCTCTGGCATCATGACACCACATGATGTACTACAACTAAAGATGTTACAGGCTGTGCTGTCTTATCTCCCTGTCTTTGTGTGTGTGATTGTATGTGCTTGTGCTATACAAGGCCAGTAGCACTCTGCAGGACCTCCTCCTTCCTGCTGATGGGGATCCCACTGATTGGGGGAGAGCTGTCAACTACCCATCAGCTGATGATTCTTAACCAGCTCCAGCTGACTGCTCTGGGCAGCTGCAGCGTGTTAGGTGCACAGTTTGCCTTGAATGGCTTTGGAGTGAGGGTGTAGCTCAGGGGTCTGCAACCCTGGTCCTAGAGAGCCGCAATCCTGCATGTTTTAGATCAGGGGTGCTCAATCCTGGTCCTCGAGAGCCCCTATCCTGCATGTTTTAGATGTTTCCCTCTTCCAACACACCTGATTCAAATGTTCAGGATCATTATCAGGCTTCTGCAAAGCTTGATGATGAGCTGGTCATTTGAATCAGGTGTGTTGGAAGAGGGACACATCTGAGGCCCTGTCCACACGGAGATGAAACGAATACATCTCCCCCAATATTATTATCTGCATCCACATGAAAGAGCCGAAAACGCTGTAGTCAATATGCCAGGCCTGTATGTGGCGCTGTAACGCTGCCATAGAAACAAGGAAGAAGACACGGAGCAGGCGCATTAAACTCGTACGAGGTAAAACCAACACCCACAACAACACACACTTGTTGCTCACGGCAGTTGTGTAGTTTCAGAAGATTTTGTTGTCGGGGTTGTGCAGGTGAGTTAAGGGTCAGAGGCGGCAGAGTTTGAGGAGAATGCATATTACGAAAGAAGATGGCTTTGAATGTGAATTTGTTTAAACCCAGACACCATTGTTCTTGGTGAAGGGAATTATCATACAAATTTGTTTGTTGGAAATGAGTGTTTCACAAAGGTACATTTAAATATTCACTTATAGTTGCCAATCTTGTTTTAAAAATGTCCATCTTCAGATGAAGGTATGCTGTTATCTTCATTACTGATATCTTCTTCACTGTCATGTCACTGAAGTATATTGACCACAATAATAAACACCACACATGACTCAGAAGTTTGAAATTTTCATCTTGATTTTTCCTGTTCAAGCCTTTCTGCTTCATCCCTGTCTGACTCCTTTGCTTATTCAAGGTCACATGTGATATTGCTTTATTTGTATTTCTTATGGAAAACAGATTTTCATCTCCTTATCCAAAGATATGATGATATGTGAAAGCACTGAAAAAGTTAATGTAAATAATCATTTATTCAAAATGCCAGGCCAGCCACCAACTCTCAAACAACAGAGACAATACCTACCCATTCAAGTAATTGTGAATTTATCTTTTATCTTTTGATATTTTATAATGAAGGAATGTCTCTACAAAAGTCATGAATCACTGTGAGCAGTATATGTACTTTTTCTCCTTTGTTTAGGTGACTCATCCATTTTAACTTGTTGGTATGGATTTGATTGGAAAGGTGACTAAGTCTGAGGCGGCAACTCTTACATTTGTATGATGGTGGATTATTTTACCAAGTGGGCAGAGGCATATCCCATCACAAACAAGACAACCATTACCATCACAGACTGTGTGATAAACTTCTTGTATCAGTTTGGAGCCTTGAAAATAATTCTCACTGATCAAGGGAGAGTTTGTGAATGAGGTCAGTAATAATTTTAAGATGTTTCCAGTCTTTATTGTAATTATTTTTTAAAAATGTTGGTGTAACACATTGAGTTTTATCCTCTGAATGGATTATTGTAATCTAAACATGATGGGCCTTGGGATTCAGCGCAGTCTTATGAACCCTCCCACCCACAAACCAATGACCTGGTGGAAAAGCTCAATGGCACAAAACAGGTGACAGACCCTGCATTTTATTACTCTATAGATAATACAATTTACTGCCCAGTGTTTTTGAATAGTTAAACTATTAAGTGAGTGTTGGTATTATCCCACATTTCATGTATAATGATGTATAATGAAATTCAGTGAAAGTGTATAATCTATCTTGTGATATTACTTCTCAGATCTCTCTGTAAACTTGTTGACCAGAGGCCAGAGAGGTGGGATATGTTCTTGGAGTCAGCGATATTTGGCCTGAGAACTAAAAAACTACTGACGACAAAGTTCTCGCCTTATTTCCTTTTATTTGGGACTGAGGCCAGGTATCCATGTGAGGTACCAGGAGACTACCAGGTCCATGAAGTACAATATAGGAATACATACATCTCATTAAAGTATTTGTGATAAATTGTGATTTCCTGTCAAGTTCATACTTGACAATATATTGTTAGTATGCAGGAGGTATGTAGGTATATCCATAGCATTTTTTTAAAAGTTTATCACAGATGGTCATTCATACACAATAAAATCTCAATATGAGGGCAGAACAAATTAACCAAAGCCAAAAACATGAAATAGTCACACTGTTCTTTGCTACCAAACTGTCATGATTCCATGTATTTTAGTTAGTTTTGATGATGGTTGTGATTTCTTGTATTTAGTTTTGTATTCACTCTTGTTTCTTGTTCTGATTTCAATGGTTATTTTGGTCTTTGTCTCTTTCTGTGTTTCATGTTTCCTGTTTTATTTTGATAGTCTTGTTCCTTAGCTTAAGCCTTGTTTCCTGTCTGCCCTGTCACACCTGTCTTGAGTTGTCTCGTCACCTGACACAAACATGTTGACAGCACAGTGGAGCAGGAGCTGGTGTCAGAGGCCATAAAACGTCAGGAGTTTGTTTTCTATTGTAAAGGACAATATTACAACAGTGCAACAGAAGTACACCAAGCCAACAAAAACCCAACAGAGGCATGTTTCAGAGTTGGCGACTGTGTCCTCTGTCAACATATTAAGAGTCAACAGAGGAAGGGCGGCAAATTGAACCCCACATGGACAGGCCCATAGACAATTGTGGCCTTGCAGGGCAAAAGTGCTGATCTGCAATCCAGCACAAGGTATTTACCAAAGATCAATGTGGACCAATTGAAGATCTTCAGATACCCACAATCCACCTGCTCCAGCCACAGTCCCATCCTCTGCCCAGACAACAACAGCAGCTACAACACTGATGACCTCAGCTCCATCCTCAGTTGCTTCTCCAGCCACAGGCAGTACAGAAGCATGTACGCATTACAAATATCCTAATACTTTTTGCATGTAATTACAGGCTCTGCTCTCTCATGGTTCCAGTCCTACTTGACCATGCAGAGTTTTTCTGTGCAGCTAGGTGAATTCACCTCACCCTCACCTCCTCTCAAATCTGGGGTCCCCCAAGGCTCCATCCTCAGACCAATTCTTTTCTTGATTTACATGCTGCCATTAGGGTCAATTTTCAAGAAATATGTCTCTTTTCACTGTGATGCCGATGATGTCCAGATCTACCTGCCTTTAACATCAAAATCCACGGACTCTGTTCAGACACTGCTTGACTGCCTTAAATGACATTAAATCTTGAATGCTTGCTAACTTTTTGAATCTGAATGAAAATAACACTGAAATCGTCATGTTTGGATGTGGTCCATCAGACTTTCCTGCTGGCTCTCTGGGCCCCCTTACACCAAACATCTGGTCATTGGTGAAAAACCTTTGTGTAACATTTGATGACAGGCTGAAATTTGATCACCAGGTTAGCTCAGTCGTGAAAACCAGCTTTTTACATTTGAGGATTTTATCAAAAGTGAAAAGGTACCTGCCACTTCCATCCATGCTTTCATTGATACTCGACTGGATTACTGTAACTCGCTGTACGCCGGCCTCAACCACTCACTCTTACATTGCCTGCAGCTAGTACAAAATGCAGCTGCCCATCTCCTCACTGGAAATCGGAGGCGCGACCATATGTCCTCGCCTCGCTGCACTGGCTCCCGGTTGCTTTTAGAATAGATTTTAAAATCTCACTGTTTGTTTTTAAAGCTCTTAATGGCCTCACTCTCCAGTACTTGACTGAGCTTCTTCAAATCCCCTGCAAGAACACTGAGATCCTCATCTCAACTGGTCACCCCAAAAATGAGGCTGAAAACCAGAGGTGACGGAGCCTTTGTGGCGGCAGCCCCGAGGCTCTGGATTAACCTGCCCTGGTACACCCGCTCCGCTGGATCGATCGAGGTTTTTAAATCATCTCTGAAGACGCACTTCTCCCTGGCTTTGAATCGGGTTTAAGTGAACCTCTGGCAAATTTTAATTTATTTTTACTCTTTTATTCAATTTAATTTTAATTTTTTTTTTTTTTTATGACTGTATTTTTACTCTATTTTTAGTGCTGTATTTATGTATTTATTATGTGTTGTGCTGCACTATGGGTCACTTTTAGCACCCGTGCTATTTTCAATCTGTACAGCAACACTAAATCAATAAACAAACAAAACACCTCACAAGTGTCCAACAAAGGGCACTGCAAAGACTGGCAGGATAATTCAACAGAAGAGCCACATTCAAAAACACAAGAGCATCGCAGCAAGGACAAGATCACAAAATCCAGTGGAGGAAAACAAAGACCAGGGTGAGACACACTGACTAAATACACTTGGAGAGACGAGACACAGGTGAAAGTAATTGGGGCAGAGCTGCCAATCAAAACAGAAAGGAAGTAAAACTGACAGAGACACACAAGGGAGGTAGCTTTACAAAATAAAACAGGAAGTAACGACACACAAGGGACACAGAGAAACACAGGAGGAAAAAGAAAACCAAGAAACACAGTGGACTACGTAACAAAGGTTAAACTGCAAGCACAACAATAAATAAAGAGGACGTTTAAGTAAAAACAGAAGTGGTCATGGCAGCAGCAGGTTTCACATTTTTATATTTCCTTCTGGATAACGAGCAGCATGCATTGCCTTTCAGCAGAGCAGCTAAATGACCCAGACACATGGCTGGGGAAACTTCAACCCTATTCACAAAATGAAGCACCTATCATTTCACTCAGTCAGTCATCCTCTGTACCTGCTTTATCCACACATTGGGTTGCAGGGGTCTGCTGGAGTCTACCCGAACTGTCAACGGGTGAAAGGCTGGGTACACCCTGGATAGGTCACCAGCCTATCGTAGGGCACGCCCAATATTTTTAATTTAAATCGAAGTTGGGCAAAAATGCATTGATGGCCCTGGTCAGCTTGATTCACTCATCTATGTTGCTTAAAAGTAGGTGCTCACATAAGATGATGTCTGACTGCAGAGGACTAAAAACTCTATGAACCAGCCCTTTGTTGAGTCCATGAAGTGAGTTTTTCAGCAAGGGTTTCGATCATAGCTCTGTAGGGGTGTGTGGTGTTGGACTGAGAAATCAGTCACCTATAGGGTCACATCCATTTTTGAATGAATGACGAGGACAGAGTTAAATGTAAGAGGGCGTGATAAATATGTTTGATGTATTTGCCTGTGTCTAAGTTTAGGGTGTGTTTTTACTTTCTTTAGTATTTAATTTCACCCCAATTAATGAAGTCATCATCCATATTTTAAGGTGGGGGGTAATTATCAATCAAATTTAAAGCCTTTGATTTGACAAAAAGTACCCTCTTATTTATTTGGATTTCAATAATCAAACTATCCCTCCTCCAGTGGATGTGTTTGTGGGATGTAGTGTTCAGAGATCAACAGGTGTTGCAGATTCACACCTGCACTAACCCCCATTCACTTGTTCCCAAATGGTCTCTAAACTTGTTGAGGACACCCCTCAACCATACACTCCACAGTGTGCTGAGCACAGTATAGTGGTTGGGGCTTCTTCAAACATCACAAGGAACCTTTCATTTTAATTGGGATCTCTTTTTTCTGTTTGGTAAATCTTTAATATTGTCAGGGGGAGGTTTTCAGGTCAGCTGTATGCCAGATCCAGGTTCCAGACTCCTGTTTGCTTTTGTGATGCCTACCAAACCCTAAATTAACCAACACAATATTTGCAAATCAGTCACATGTACAAGGTCTTTGCAGAGTGTGCACCACAACAATCTGTCTGTGGAGTATTCATTAGCTTTTATTGGTCACCTTTTCTTGGAGCTGTCATCACAGCAACTGAAGGTCAATGTTAACGTGTTTTGAGATCTTCTGTCATCACAATTTAGTTTGCTCTGAATGTACTCTGAGATTCTCATTAGTGTGATATTTTTTGGTGACGTTAAGAACAAACTGAACGCTTCCTCACACTAATGCATCACACTTCGGCATTAACCTGTACCCCTTTTCTACCAAACAAGAACAGGTGCTAGGTCCGTGCTGGTTCTAGTCCTGGTGGTTAGTTGGTTCAGATCCTGTTTCTCCTATGAACCAGTTTGTTTTTCCACTGGCAAGGAGCCAAGTTGGGGCCACGTCACCATAAAAGGTCAGTACATCACTGCATAGGTAGCTGATTCACAACAACCAGCTGCTAGCAAGCTAGCTGCTGTTAACAAAATACTGTTACCCTGTTACTATCAGTCCATGAAAACATGATTGTTTTCAGCAGATATTCTAGTTACAACATGACTGAGTTAACAAAGCAGTGTTGCATTGATACTTGTGGTATTTATTCAGTTTTGTGAAATCATGATGTCCTTACTGGTCACATATGACGGAGCAGCTCCCTCACTGTAATAATGTTTAAATGGAGGAGCTGATCGTGTGCATACAAGTGCTGGTCCTGGTTTTACAGTCTACACTGATCCAGAGACAAAACTGTATTTTCATTACTTTACTCTTCTACTATCACTAGTTACATTTCCACTGTCACTCCTCCAGCTCCTGGTGTAGTCGCTGCTTAATCGGTGCTAAGTCTGGCCCAGCAAGGAAGTGGGGCCAGACTTAGCCTCAGTTTTAGCAGCTGGGGTGGTTCTTGCGGCGGTGGAAACACAACAAACTGGGACTAAGTCAGGAACTGGCCCTGAACCAGCACTGGAACCAGTTTGGTGGAAAAAGGGGTCATAGAGAACTGGTCTGTAGAAACAAACTTCCATACCAAATGATCAAAGATTAACAAACTTTACTGGACACTTTCTTTTGCCAATAATTTCAATATTGTTTCCAAATTTACAGTACACTTTGATACAACCTAAACCTACAGCAAAGGGGTGCTTGTAAGATGTCTTTGTGAACTCTGTCATATACAATGAATTACATTTACACTCCGGGCATAAGGTCTCAAAATGTGCGTGGAGAGGTTACAGAGTGAAAGTACCATGCTGTACCTCTCTGTACACCCATGCTGAATTTACAAATGTTTCTTTGTAATAAGAGGCTTTTTTCTGCTCATTGTCAGTCATCTGAGGAAAAGTTACTTTCACTTATCACTTGAATACACAAGCATAACTATCAAATGTGCAACCACAATTTATGTCCATATTTACGACTGTGTTTCCCAGATATTAAAAGCAGTTGTCGACAAGCTGAGTGAGTCTCCTGCCATCAACAAATCTATTCTGGAAGTCTCTTAAATCTTTTCCTTTGGCCATAATGATACAAAATCAGAATGAGATGGGCCGACTCGGCTTTTTTCTGTCTTCCACAGAGCATGGTTGGGTGTTAAATGCTCCATGAAGTGCAGCTGTGTGGACGCATCTGCATTTGTATCTCTTTAAATGTCAGCTTAAGTTTTGCCTCGCAGGCCGAACTTGATAGAAAACCTTCACAACAAGTGTTCAAATACAATAATGATTTCATGGTGTTTGCACTAATGTTCCCAAACTGCAGGCAAAGGTGTGCTTGGACTTTTTTTGTTTTTCCCATCACACCTCGTCACTGCTGTCTACCATCCAGGTCCACTTCTCCAGGGCAGAGATGTGTTTTACCACCGTCTGGATGCCAGGTTGCTGTGGCTTTCATCAGTGTGAAATTATGAAACACAGTTCTTCCTCTGCTAGCAGGAAGTTCAGCGACACAGCATGGTGGGCTGTGATGCGCTGCTAACTGAGATTATGTATGCATAGTAAGCACAGAGTCAACATGGTGTTCCTGCAGCATGGGCATTAATACCAGCATGCACGTAAAGTATAAATGGTCGACAAATTTATGATCATTCTGCTACTTTTCTATTCATACTTTCATCTCATTTTCTCCTAAATTATTTATATTTATATATTATACATGAAAGTGTTATGAGGGATGTGGAGGGAACACTGCTCTGCTTGGTATAATACTGCTCTCTCTGCCAAACCCATTATTTCATACAATATGTCACATTATGCTCCTCAGGCTGCTGCTTCTTTAAGTTTTCGCAGCACACATCAAGAGCAATGTAGGGCTCATTGTTTGGCTCAAGGACACATTAGGACGACTTATTTAGCTTTATCATGCCTAAAGTGGGGAGCACAGGAAACAAAGAATTGAATTTCACTAACTTTTGGTAAATGTGACTCGTAACCTCAGATTTATTCATTCTCCAAGGATGAAATTGACAGTGCTACAGCAGCAAAGTGGATACATTTAAATGTACATATAAAAAATAAATAAACAGAACAAAATCTCAAATAAAAAATGCTCTGGAGCTCTTATGCAGACCTGCATGGGGTAGGAGTCATCATCATGAGATAGATGTGTCATCTTTTCTCCCACCTCCACTGAGTTGAGAGCGCTTTTCTGGGGGGGAGAAGTGGAAGCACACGGAGAGGAACCCGGGTGGGAGGAGCTGAAGCACACGGAGAACCCAAGGAGGAACCCGGGCTGGAGAAGTGGAAGCACACGGAGGGGAACCCGAGGGTGAACCCGGGGGGGAGTAGCAGAAGCACATCGAGGGGAACCCAACGGGGATCCCGGGGGGGAGACGGACCGGAAGCACATGGAGAGGAACCCGGGGGAGAACCTGGGGGGAGAAGTGGAAGCACACAGAGGGGAACCTGAGGGGGAACCCAAGGAGGAACCCGAGGGGGAGAATGTTTCTTTTGGTATTTGTGAATGTATAGTGATTTTATATTATGTTGAACATGGTTCCGTGATGGATGAGTGTGTGAGTGAGTGAGGTTGCTTTTAAACGGTTAGCGGGCTAGGGCACTTAGCTTTTGGTTAACCTTTTGTTTGTTTGGGACAGGTGCTGTGGACCCAGGCAGCGGCGTGATCCATGGTGGTGGTTGCTTCACGGTTCCCTGCTTTGTTTGTGTTTTGGTGTGCAGTGTTCAGGGGTGCTGTTGACGTCCCTTCCCCTTTTTGTTGGTTTCCTGCCGCTGCGGTAAGCCCAGTCCTGCCCCCCTCCCGGTTCCTTGGTTCTTGAGAGTAGCCCTAGTCCTGGTTTTGGTTATTTAGTTTTAGTTTATTTGTTCATTTTCTGTTAAATAAAAGCATTTAACTTACACTTTCTCTGCCTGGGTGGATTCCATGAATCTGTGTGACCTTGCTGATAGATATGTTTATATAAAGACCTATTAACACATGTATTTCCGGGGGTGAAAGTCCCCCGGTGGCGTTGTCGTGACAGTATTTGAAAATTAGATTCCCCTGCTCCCACCACACAAGCAATCCAGCGTTGTGTCACTGAATATTTAGGACCAAAACCAAACAGCTGATCATCCAGGGTTAGTACTAATCCAGAGATCCACTTTTTTAACAAAGAAAAGCAAGCGGCCAGTCTGGGACACTGTAAACAAAGATGAAAAACAAAACGCACAAAAAGCAGAGAACAACTACAAAGATGTGGCAGCAACACCAAAGATCCAGGGAATAACAGAATCAATTCAACAAGCGATGAATAAACAAACACGGCCACAAACCCATACACTAAACTCAGACAGCTGCTGGTTCACCCCAAAGACTAAATAGAAACAACAGACAAAAAAATGTGACATGAAAAGAAAAAGAAAAGGCCGAACAGGAAAACCTTAAATCAGCCACATCAGATCAATGTAAAAGGCAAAATCACATCATGGACTGTGGCAGCGCAAAAATAATTGGATCAAAATGCTGGATCAAAGACAGTGGTGGACAGTAATGGAGTACATTTACCTGAGAATTGTACTTATTTTACAACTTTTACTTTCACTGCGCTACATTTCAAAGACAAATATTATACTTTGGACTCCACTACATTACCAGGAAGTGTGTGGTTACTTACTTTATATACAGTCTATGCTGCCAATGTGTTTCAGGCAGTTTGTCCAGGTAGAGTTACTGTCGCACATGCGCAAATCAGCAGGAAGTGACCGGCAGCAGAACCGAACAATAAAGAGGGAAGACAGGAAACAGCATGGTGTTGTTGTTTTACTTTTTTTTTTTTTAAGTACTATACAGCATACATTAGTCGGGGATTGACTCGGGCACTGAGAACAATACAGCAATGTACTGATATTAGAAAATGTAGGGGAGACCGGGTACAGTTGTAACACATTTTGCTTTCTCCCTCCCCATTTTATAATCTTTTGTGCTAGTCTTCTCAAAATTTTAAACACGGTAGCCCAATTTGTCTTTTACAAGTAGACATCAATGGTAGGGTGCTAAGTAGCTCCAAAAGTCTGTGACAGTCTCTCAAACAGAGAGATACACAGTGTTACAACCATATCCAGTACCGGGTACGGTTGTAACACTGCTAGTGGACAGTTGTAACAGTGTGATTTATTATTACAAATAAGCTTCAGATAGTCCAATATTTGAAGAACCCTTTATGTAATAAAAATATATGGCCAGAAGAACAACATGTAATAGAACAAAGCGCTTGTGTCATATCTATCTTTTTGTCTGGACAGCATTGCTAATCAGTCCGACAAGCAGTTGTGG
>OOFC01042798.1:0-11051 GCA_900323345.1 Pseudochromis fuscus
GTCACGCAGCAGGAGGTCGAGCGTGTGTGCGCTAATCTGATGATGAGGGAAAAACTTGCAGGATCTTGTCTTCAGTTATTATGGGTGTGCGTGAATAAGGGGTGAGTGCAGTCATTATATGACCTGTGTTGTATTGTGTTTATACGTGACATGTATGCAGTTGTGTAGACGAGAGTTCGGAGCTAACTCGCGTTAATTGCTAACTAGCCACTTAGCTCACCTGTCTCTGCCCATTGTGTGTTAATGTTATTGTTTATATCCATAATTATGGCTGTATGATAGTTATTCGTTTCATGCACAGTTTTGAGGGTGTTATCGCTGCACTAAATGCGCCGTAACAGTTACGGTTTAGCGTTTATTGCCGATGTTTAGCGCTAATCGTCACCGGAAGTAGTATAGACTAGGTTTCACAATAAGAGCGTTACACCGGAAGTGAGACGTATGATGCTAATGTGACTTGACAGCGTGTTTGGAGTGTATGTTATCCTTGTATAGGAGAAATAATTCAATTATTGTTTGTTCTTATTGCAATGGTGATATGTTATAAGTTAAGTCAATTCATGGATATGTTTGTATATTCTTACCTAAGTTCTGAATATTATCCTCTATTGTAGAAAACCACACACATACAAGTCCTGGCCTGTACTCTATGTGATGCTGCACAAAGAGTAAAGAAAGGAGAACAGTATTGCATCCGCCCCTCAGTCTTTATTCATCCCCTACTCTGAACGGCTTTAAGTGATGCTCTGGCCGGCACTTCCGGTGTGACCCTGATGATCCAACCCTGAGCCAGCACCTTACCAGGCAGAATAGTGTTTCCTCTGCTACACTCACATCGAGCCTCATCCAATCCTCTGGTTCCTGCGTGTATTTCTGTCATTGCGTCAAACTGCAAACTTTAATATTTCCTCTGCACCCAGCTGGCAATAACTGATGCTTATCTGAAGCTGTCCCCGTGCACTGTCTAAAGATTTATTATTTATTTATAGCGCCTCCCAAACCAACACTTACTGCTGCAGGTGGTGGTAAAATCTAACCAAGCGTGGTGGGTGATGATTGTTGGCCGCGCCGCTAATCAAAGGTAAAAATCTTCACAGATTAAAGCGAGCACTTGCATAGTCCTCACTGTGTCGATGGGCTGTCAGCTCAGCGTGATGATAAATGTTTACGGCACTACATTAAGAGGAAATTACCTCTTTTTGCTAGAGGCCAGATCATTCATTCACAGGCGTAGCATGCCCATCGTCAGCCCTGTCGTAAATTAGGCTGCAGCTTTCAGTAGGAAGAAAGGTGGGGAGGATTAGGGAGATCAATCTTTTAGACGGGCAGTTAAAATCATTATTTGGCTTCCTGCGGGACACAGGTTGCGCTAAGGAGTGACAAATCGCCGCACGCTGTTATAAACATCCCTATTCATGGAAACCCTGGGGTATGGTCGCTTTGTGTCCCTCTGTATGGAGATGACCAAACTGACAAAAGGAGGAAAGAGGATACTGAGTTAGTGAGGTTATTAAGGCTGCAGGACCTCCACAGTTATTCATAAGGAGAGACCATAACAAACCCACAGTGGTTTTCCAAAGCCAAAGATTTACAGTGTGCTTCAAAAAACATCCAGCAGGATCCCCACTGAATCTATTATTCGCCTCCCTCTCCTCTATCAAGGTTGGGAAGCGAGCTGAGAGGAAGACGAAGTCTTCCTCAGGCGCAGTGTTCATGCAAAGTATTTGCTTTGTGCATCAAATCTGTCCAAAAATAATCAGAAATTGGCTTGTTTAAAGGCTGTGAAATGTCCTTGTCATGCTGTAACTGACATTGTTCACATTCTAACATAAGGGAGAGATTTGCATTTTTAACAAATATAGATCTAAACAGTTTCCACACTGACATGATTCAGACCCACGGCAATCACTGCTCGGCCGCATCATCTGGTTGCTAATCCAGTTAATCTTTCCATTGGCAACTGTTCCAGGAATGGCTGTTTCCCTGTTATTTTAGGAGAACGATTAAGCATTGTGGAATTAACAATGGCTTAACCTCTTCACAAGATTTCTTTACATCCTGCCTGCAGAAGGCTTGGGAAGAAAATTCAATGGGGAGCTCTGCTGCTCTGCAAGAAAAAAAAAAAAAAACACACAATGTGAACCAAGATGTTCGGACCAATTACCAGATATCATTCACTGCATAAATGATAGTGTGAGAAAAGGGACTTCCTTCCTCTATTGTGAAAGCTTGAGCTCATGTTAAGCATTTTAGCGAGGTGGTGTGAATTACCTGCTTGTCCTTTTCATAATACCCCGTCGTACCTGCCCGGTGAGATTTTAATGAGGCAGAAGATTCCCGTAAGAAAAAAAAATAAAAAATGGCTTTTTAATTACCTGTTTGGTCCTTTTCCTTGTCTGTAGTCCAATAATGACGGAGTCCAGGAAATCAATTGCTTCACTAAGAGAGGGTTTAGTCACATTTTCTCTTCCGGGCTGAAAAATGACCAGAAATCTTGCATATTTTGCACAAAGACCAAAGTCATAAATTCAAACTCTTGCACTGGAGCTGGTCCAAACCTCTGTATAAAACTTGTTATATGTGCAGATTACTACACTTTGACTGCTGAGTATGCACAGTATGAGTAAATGAGATCCTACTGTCCCTTTGCCATGTGCATATGTCGCCTTTAAATACTGTTGAGGTGTCAGTGGAGCTGCATTGAAATGTAATCAGACGCTGAAGTACAAGTCATTCATTGTGTTTTCTGTTGTTTCTTTTGTTTGTTACGACTAAATGGGGGAAGAAAAGAGGAAAGTCTGCAGCATATTGGCTGGAAACTGTTCTGCCAGCTGAGCAATACACAGTGTAAATGAGTTTAATTAAATGAGATTGAATTGTTGTCGCGCATTAACACTCACACAACAGCAATATCTGCGAAGAAATGAAGCTGTGACTGTTGAGGGCCTTTCCAAGACTTTCATTTTATTGGTTTTAAATGTTTCATTGTCTCACATAAACAAAAGCCACAAACAAACAAATAAACAAACACCGAGGTTAGAGCTCATACATTAGTATTCTGTACATGATTATAATGAGTTATACTAAAGATTATAATGACTGCACTGTATTTGAACAACAGCTTCAGCAGCCGTGCTGATGGAGGATGCTTCTCAATGCTGATGTGCACTGTGGGTAATGAAGGATTGCTGACGTTTCATATTTAATGAACAGATAAAAAAATAATTCATCACAGACAGTTATTTCAGTATTTACACTACTGCATTTCACTATAAAAGCACAACGGGAGTCATTCACCAATATGTTCTTCAGTGTAATCTGGTTTGTATCTGTGACTCCAATCCTTTGTAACTACTACGTGTTACTAATTAGCATATGTAAACACCACGGTAATGCCCATAAAAGGTCATGAGACTGCCGGGGTCACAGAAACTGGACAGAGAGGTCAAAGGTAAGAAAACCAAAACAAAATGGAAGAAAACAAAGAGGAACTGCTGCAGGAAGTGAACTACAAACCAGCCTCAGACTCAGTAGCATCAGTAGTGGATGTGATGAAATAACAATAAAAGATACATCAGATCACTTAGTGAGTGTTGTACCAGAAGAAGAACACACGACTGAGGAAGTTAAACATTTATCAACTCTGAGGTCAAAGTAAAAAACTCCACGATAACGTAATGATTTGTTACGTTATCGGCTGCTTATTACGTTATTGGCTTGGTAAAGGAAAAAAAACTTTGCAAACGTAATAACTGAGCCAATAACGTAATAAATCATTACGTTATTGGCCTGTTACATTTCAAAAAGGGCAAATTTATTAAGTTATCAGCTGTTATTACTTTATTGGCTTCAACTGGGCCTCTTGGGGAGGTCATGTTTGTAAATGAGGACATTTTACCTTGTTAAATACCATATTTTCCGGACTATGGGCGGCTACTTTTTTCCGATGCTTTGAACTTAAACACCGGTGTTTCTCATGTATCGGCGGCATTTAGCTCTTTAGCTTTTTACAAGCTAGCAAGCTCCATGCCGCCGATACATTTAGCGTCGTCACATCAGACCCGGTCAGAGTGGACCACATGAAACTGTTTAAATAAATTCAATAGCGGCTTATAGACAGGTGTGCTCAATAGTCCGGAAAATACGGTACATGTCAAATAAAAAAATAAAATAAAACCCTACCTTATCTTAAAAAACAAAATGTGTAAAATAATGATCAACAATAATAGGAATGAATGATAAAAATATTCATTTGTAACAGGAGATTTTCCTGGTGGTTGTTTGTCTCACAAGCAGTTGGTGAGTCTCATTATTGATCCTCCATAGGCCTGTCTCCAACAGGAAACATGCTAAGGTCAAAACTACTACTGTGGTTGTTCTAATGAGGAAAATCATAAATTCACAATTGGAGTTCTGTCACTTTCTCCTTTGAGTGAGATGCTGATTGGACAAAACTTTGCGTGAGGAGAAAACCTACAGGATCATGCGAGATGGTTATGTTTCAACTATAACAGATCGCATCTCCATCACTCATCCTTTGTCAGATCCTGTGTCAATAAATTGGTCAGGCAAGAGGTGAGATTCTTCAAATGTTCATCTCTATAAATGTTCAGAGGCCAGCTGAGATCCGTCCAGTCCTCCATCAGAAACGCTGTGATCAATATCATGCATGTGTCTCTGAGGTGACAATGTAATGATGTCAGATTAGATCAGTGTGTGTCGGCTGATTTCTGCACCTGTGCTGTTTAGGCCGAGTCTGTATGTTCAGCATTCACATGAATCTATTCATATCTGTCTGCATGAAGAAAGATCATGTCCATGCTCTATATCACTGGTCTATGGGGCAGTTGTTACCGGGCCGCACAGAAAGAATAAATAAAAATATAACTTCCTTTGCATTGATTATTAGAGTCGGAAAGACATTTTATTTTGAAAGGAACGACCGGATTCTCTTCAACTTAACTTTTGCCTCTTGACACGTCAATACGCTGATAAAACGTATCACCTATATCACGTATAACGTCAGATACGTTAGCAAAAAATACGCCCGCAAACTAGCAAAAATGAATCAAATACAAATGTCTTTGGAGAGCTTCTTTACAAAGGGTAAGAGGACAACTTTCTCTGTATTTATCTGCAACACCTTGAAGACCGGTCCGTGAAAATAATGCTGCATTAAACCGGTCCGTGGTGCAAAAAAGGTTGGAGACCCCTGCTCTCAAAGGTTTGTTGTTGTATAAAATAGAAATACAGCAGAAAGAAACACAGAGCTACAATAAATTATAAATAAATAGCCTACATGTGAAAAATTACGACATTTTTTAAAGTAAAAATAAAGTTCTCCATGTTTGGGAAACACATAAAAACTATATTAATGATCAGTTATATTTACTATGTTACAGACTATCTATAAACTCATAATTATTAATGAATTCAACAAATGTTTATGTTTATGATGTTTGCTCGACAGGAAGATGCATTTCAGCGAGACGTAACATCAAAGTCTTTAATATTTAATAAAAACAAAAATTATTTAAAGTAATTGGGTCAGAAAGTGCGCAGCGATAGCTCCAAGCTCTGCTAATGATCATGAGCTCTGAAATTGATAATGTAATAGAAGCACATGCAGTTTGAAGTTATTAAAATTGAAGCTGTATTTTCAAAGATTTATGTAAACATACATTTCAATAATTAGTGACACCGAAAATGTTACAATGAATATCCTTTAGTTTACCTTCAGCCCCTGTAATTACTTCACCTTGATGGATGTTGAGGATGTGAGATGATGCTGTTGGACCTTCAACACGGACAGATGCAGCGAGCATCTTAAAATAATCTCAACATCCTCCCTGTTTACTTCCACCAGTCTAAACACTGAGGCACGCTTGCAGTGTGACAGTCGCCCTGGGGATCTGCCTTGTATTTTATGCATTCACACAAACCTGTTGCCGCTCCTTTACAGCAGCCTCTTACATAATAAATGCAGGACGTAGCAGAGGGAATAACACTAACCCAACAATGGTGCCGGCAACAATCATCAACAACAACAGCGACACCGAGATCGAAATTATTCATGACTTCTGAAATAATGATCTGCAATCACTCGGGGATGACCCTGGTAAAATATAACATCAAATAAACATAATGTTTAATAATAGGTTTTCTTTTCTCCAGCCCTCAGGTTTATTCTACCACCTCTGACAACAGTGATGTGGGAAGTGACCGAGAAGCAGGACCTCTCAACATTTCTGTCCACATGTTTATGTAAATATTAGTTTGTCAAACATTTTAGAAATATTTCAGCAGCACAGGGATGGTGACATGTTTCCACACTGTTGTTGTTCTGCTGAATAATATGCAGAGAAAATCCAAAAACATCCGTTTCTAAGATTTCTGCAAACTGACCTGAGATCTCAGCACTGAGGTGAGGATGTACCTGAGGAAATAAAACCACTGTTCCCCCTCCACATGCTTCATATGTTCACATGACGAATACCAGAAGCATTTCCCCATCGGGTTTAATCCAAGCAGATTATAAATACTTATGAATTTTAAATTCAACATCATCTGTCTTTGTCATGACATTTGAAAGGCTATAGAATTACACTGCAAGGTGTATAACAAGTTGAAGGTACAGAATATATTTAGATAAATGTTGTATATTAATATCCCTGCTACTGGCTGACGGTGTATTTCTGTGAAGAATATTTGACCTGGAATCTGGTTTAAAAAAGGATGAGAAGAGATTATGTTTTTAAAGAGATTAAAACTTAATAATTATTCATAAAATTCTGCAGTAACAACCTACCTAACAGTGCAATAAAACACTGTATCAAGTAGTTATTATCCTATTCAAGGCTGGAAAATAGGAACAAATAATAGGTTGTTGTTGCAGACACAGGTCTGTAAAGAGAGGTCAGGGTGGATGGATGGGTCAACAAGACACTGGAGACTGAAGGATGTTGTTTCTATGTTTCTATGAACCTCAGCAGCTCCATAACTTGCTATTCATGTAACAATAATAACAAAGACCCGGGGTGGACAAAGGCTACATTCACACTGCAGGGCTTAATGCTCAATTCGGATTTTTTTGTGAAATCCGATTTTTTGTTCACATCTACAATTAAATGCGACTTGATTGTGATCTCCTGTGTGAACTTAAATACGACCCAAAAGTGTCCCGGGTGTGCAGAAGAGGACATAACGACGTCACGCAGCGAGCGCGCTTCAGTGTTTGTGGAAATAAACATGGACATGATTTTAAGAAGAAGGTTGAAAAGGAAGAGAGACAAATTTTTGGCCGTGATGGTGTTTTGTGGGGCAGTGGCAGCAACATCCATCCAGAGAAACACAGCCAGGAGTGGTGGGATAGTGATGTGAGAGGCTTTAATGATACAGAGTTACACAGATTAAAGACATTTGTTGCGTACTGTGACGTGTCGATTGGATAAATGCGACCTGGCCGTTCAGACAGAAGTCGCATGGCAAAAGATCGGATACGTATCTGATTTATCTGATGCCTGGTTCGCATTTGAAAAAAGATCAGATACAGGTCGCATAGGGGCAAAAAAATTGAATGTGGATCACTTTAGCCTGCAGTGTGAACGTAGCCGTAGATCTTCCAAGTAGCCCTCCACCATGACTCTGCAGCAAACACTTATTATGCTGTTTATTTAGTCTTAAAAGTCACGTAGAACAGTATCCATGGGCGATCTTGACTCTCCACTGAGCTCCACTGTTTATTTCCTAGAACAAAGTATTATAGTGTGTACACCAGGGGTAGCCAAGTCCAGTCCTCGAGGGCCCCTATCCGGCATGTTTTAGATGTGTCCCTCCTCCAACACCTAATTCAAATGACCAGCTCATCATCAAGCTGCAGAGGCCTGATAACGATCCTGATCATTTCAATCAGGTGTGTAGGAAGAGGGACACATCTAAAACCTGCCGGATAGGGGCCCTCGAGGACCAGGATTGGCTACCACTGGTCTACAGTAAACAAAATGAAGCTAACGAGAGACTTACTTCCTCTGACATAATTTCTTTCATGTGCCATTAAAGTTGGGAGCTGTCGGACACTGTCCTGCTCCAGAGTCTCAAAAGTCACCTTCTCCAACCGTGCACGTAGACCAGGGGTGGGGAATCCTGGTCCTCGAGGGCCACTATCCTGCATGTTTTAGATGTATCCCTCTTCCAACACACCTGATTTAAATGACCAGCTCATCATCAAGCTCTGCAGAAGCCTGATAACGATCCTGGTTATTTGAATCAGGGGTGTAGGAAGAGGGAAACATCTAAAACAGGGGTCTCGTACTCGTGCCATGGAGGCCGAGACCCTGCAGGTTTTCTATCCAACCACCTCTCCAGCAGCTGATCTCACTGATGAGCTCCTTCCCTCAAACTGAAGGAGGTGTTGATAGTTACAATCACCTGCTTTAGTGACTGGCTGGAAAGAAAACCTGCAAGGTCTCGACCCTCCATGGCACGAGTACGAGACCCCTGATCTAAAACATGCAGGATAGTGGCCCTCGAAGACCAGGATTGCCCACCCCTGACAAAGACCATAACTGCATGCATGGATAGGAAATGCACCTTGGCATACTGTAGATGCTTTTCTGCCCATGGATACTGTTCTACGATTAACTAAAAAACATAAAGTATCTTTATTCCCAACCACAATCTTTCCCTAAAAGCAATGTTTTGGTGCTCATCTGGCGTATCCTTCACCATAGCTCTGTTGTGTTTTCAGCTGTGATTTTGAATAATTTTCCTGCAACATGATACGAGAGCAGAGGATAGGGACAAACAACCTTTATGGATGTTAGGTTTGGAGGACTTGTTGGATTGTTCGGCGCTTCGAGCACAGATGACCTCGGGATACTGTTCCAGGTTACGATGCAGAGCTGAGCTGACACAGGCATTGGGCTGTTGTGTTGCTGGGGCCGGGCTGAGGCTGGGCGGCTATTTCTGGACAGGCTCCTATGATTCATTAGTAGCTGTTTGGAGGTCTGACGTGTCAAGATGTGTCACTCCACTAATTGTCATTCTGACTTATCCTAAGCCCTCTGCAGCCCCTGAGCTCTCTTCTGACCACAGATGATTTCAGCCTAAAACTAAGCACAGAGAGAAGGTTTTATTCACCTTAGGGGAAGCAGGACAATCTGGTTTGGCTCTCTGGAGATTTACTGTACAGTTGGACGACCAATGCATTTCATCCTTCTCTCTGTGAGGAAACCAGGTACTTCCTGTCTCCATGTGCATGTCAGTTTTCAGTCCAGTGGTAGAAGTTTGAGACTATTCAGCCAATAGGTATCAGTGTAGGTTCAGAATTTTACTATTAGTGTAAAGTACACACAATGAGACATAACAGTTTGCAGTTAAAAAGAGAAGCTGTGATTCATTTTCTAAAGCTTTCATTAACATCTTTACAGCAGCAGTCGTTCACTCACATATAAACAGAGGCACTTGTAGAGCTGTTACCCTCTGCTCTTCACTACTTTACTGCAGCTTTCATTGTTCATTGTTTTGGCTTGAAGCTTTAGTTTCTTCGTTCACTCTCACTGATCTCTCTGTTTTGCAGGAGTAGAAGACAACAGCTTGAACATATGTCACTCTGATAAAATTACTGTTCACTATCTAGCAGATAAATAGTCCAGTATTTCTCTCAGGACCTGGTGAAAACCAAAACCGAGCCAAAAAGAGAGTGAATACTGGAGTTATATTTGTCAGATATCCAAACACACAACTCTGAATTCTGACTGTGCTCTGTCTGCTAACATCGTAGCCATCATGCTACTGGAGCACAGACCGTTTACACCAGGGGTCTCCAACCTTTTTTGCACCATACGGTTTAATGTCGGCATTATTTTCACGGACCGGCCTTCAAGGTGTGGCAGATAAATACAGTGAAAATAAAATAACACGACTGGAATTAAAAAAAACAAATGTTTCCTCTTTGCGAAGAAGCTCTCCAAAGACATTTGTTTTCTTTTTCTAATTTTTACTAGTTTGCGGACTTATTTGTTTGGCTAACGTGTCTGATCACGTGACCGAGACAAGCGTATTGACGTGTCAAGAGGCACAGACGAAAGTTAAGTTGGAGAGAATCCAGTTGTTTTTCAAAATGAAACGTCTTTCACACTATAACGATCAATACAACAGAATTTATATAAGTCATTAATTCTTTATGCGCGGCCCGGTAACAAACGGACCGGTACCGGGCCAAGGCCTGGTGGCTGGGGACCACTGGTTTATACAATGAACAAAGCACTTGTTAGTTTGTGGACCAAGAGTTTGTTGTTTGAACATCGCCATGTTGGTTTATTTAGAGCCAGAAGTGACCATATTTGGATATGAAGGGTGGGGTAAAGAGGCGGGTCTGACCCATGAAGCAGAGGACACCACCTAACTTGTATGAGACTAACCACGCCCCTCCATCTGCCACTTTTTGAGGCCTAACATCTATTTAATGATAAAATAATTTTTACCACCACATCACTGAGAAGAAGTGATTGGAGGCGGAGTTTTTTGGAGCCAGCATCTAGTGGCTGTTGGTGGTATTGCACTTTTTCTGGATTTCTTCAGTGGCTTCATTTTTGAGTTGCTTCATCCATTTCTATATACAGATTATGCTTAAGTACTTAAATCATAGCTCAAACCACAACAACAAAATAAACAATATTTGTGAATGAATAATGCACATTTTGTCTTATATTTTGTGGTGCATTTGGCTCTAAGGTGATGACACTGTGTTGTTGTGTTATTTTTTTACCCATGTTATATTTTATGCATCTCTGTTGTACACTTTCTATTGTATATGTAATGTGTAGATACATTATTTAATGTCTCGTTGATGAAATGAAAAAAATACCATTTCTATTTCATGCCTCATATTTTACAGATGGTTATGGTCTTTGTTGCATGTGTTTCATTTATGACAATTACCTTCCACTGTCTATTTCTGCAATATGCTGAACTATAGAAATATATTCAATCTATTTACAAAAAGCACTGATATGAGGGTCTTGAGTAAAAGTAAGTAGCAATGAGCAGCT
>OOFC01042798.1:11071-23965 GCA_900323345.1 Pseudochromis fuscus
GAGCAGCTTTATAAATACATGAATGAACTCTCTCTCATCTCAGAGACCACATATTTATGCAGGTTATCAGGCTGAAACTTTCCACAACTTCTCGACCACTGCCGACCGTTATTTGATTCATGACAACAAAATGAACTGAACACAGCGAGCTACAGAGACAAGCTTGCTTTGTGTTTCATCAGTACCGAAAATAAATGTACACATCAACAATGACACCCTGCTACATGTTACAATGGAGGCATTTTTATGCATATTAACATCCCAGTATTATTCAGGAGGCTCAACGTTTCCATCTGGGACATGAAAACACCATTCCCCATCTGGTATAAGCTCCCATCATGACTCTGTGCTGGGGTAGGCGCATATTACCCAGGATATCCTATTTAATGTTATTTTGTGGTCACACTAAGTTCTCTTTCCATAATAATATCCAAAGTATTCAGCTTAATTATGTATGCTTGGGTATTTGTGATTAGGACATGAATATGCATATAAACAGCTTAGCCCAAATATGACCTCAACTGGAGCATGAGCTGGTATCCACAGGACTCTCTCCCAGTGACTGTGCTCATTGGTGCTAAGTCACTTTCACTGAAATTTTCCAATCAGCTTGACTTAATGGGCCCACCATGGATACATGTGATTACAAACAGGCTGATTTTTCATGCTGCAGTTTCCTCCACTGATTAATGTCTTGGCTTTCATCTTTACCATATCAAAGACAGATTTTATGAAATGATGCACATTTAGCATCTCTACTGTCGCCAAGGAGGTCATGTGTTGTATCTGCATTGATTTGTTCGTTTGTTTCCAACGTTGCTGAAAACATATGAACACATATGTCTTTGTTGTTGAAGAGATTGTGTATTAGCAAAGAAACAAGTACCGTATTTTCCGGACTATAAGCTGCTACTTTTTTCTGACGCTGTTTCTGATGTATCGGCGGCACGAAGCTCGTTAGCTTTTTACAAGCTAGCAAGCTCCGTGCCGCCGATACATTTAGCGTCGTCACATCAGACCCGGTCAGAGTGGACCACATGATCGTGTCTGAAAAGAAAGCAGATATCCTGATCTGTCATAAAGGGCTTTAACAACATAGCGTTGCTGTTTCACCACAACAGGTCTACAATAGTCTATAGCAGTGGTCCCCAACACCAGGCTGGGGCCCGGTACTGGTCGGTGAGGCGCACCAGCCCGGGCCGCACAGAAAGAATAAATAATTAATTCAATTCACTTTCAACTTTATTCCTAATGCACTTTAAAAAGGCAACATATTGAGCCAAAGTGCTCCACACAAGTATTTCAATTCAATTAGTTTCATCCAATTAATATAATTTCTGTTGTACTGATAGAGTCTGAAAGGCATTTTATTTTTGAAAAATGACTGGATACTTTCTGACCTGTGCCTCTTGACACATCGATACGCTTGTCTTGGTCACGTGATATGACGTATCAGATAAAAATAAGCCTGCAAAATATGGAAAATGAGTAAAAAACAAACATCTTCGGAGAGCAAAGGGGAAACAATCATTTTTATGCCAGTTGTGTTATTTTATTTCTGCTGTATTTATCTTCCACACCTTGAAGGCCCTGAAAATAATGCTTAGATTAAACCGGTCCATGGTGCAAAAGGCTGAGGACCCCTGGTCTATAGCAGGTACAGCTTGGTTAAGCCATGGTGGAGGTTTGTTCTATCTGAGAGCTTTCTGCTACATATATTTTACAAACTGAACTTACACAAGTTGAATTCACACTGTGAAATCATTGTGCCAGGTTTCTTTTTCTTTCACACATGCACTGTATGTAGAAATGGACTCAGCAACCAGGTCTCAGAAATGACACAAGTGCAGAGGTGCAAAACAAGTGCAATACCACCAATGGCCATTAGGTGCTGTCTCCAAAAACTCCAGTTGACTTAAATTAAAAAATCCTCATTTTCAATCATAAAATACTCAATCAACATACCGTATTTTCTGGACTATAAGCCGCTACTTTTTCCGACGCTTTAAACCCTGCGGCTTAAACACCGGTGTTTCTCATGTATCGGAGGCACGAAGCTCGTTAGCTTTTTACAAGCTAGCAAGCTCCGTGCTGCTGATACATTTAGCGTTGTCACATCAGACCCGGTCAGAGTGGACCACATGAAACTGGTCGAATAAATTCAATAGCAGCTTATAGACAGGTGCCTCAATAGTCCGGAAAATACGGTAAACCCGACACACCTGTGCTCTGCCAACCAGTTACTCAGTGTGTCTGAAATAATCAGGGATGTAGTCAGGTCCACCTTTATCAAGTCCAAAACAAGTCCAAGTCCGGGCTTGTCAAGTCCAAGTCAAGTCCGAGTCCAAAAAGGTCCGAGTCCAAGTCTGAGCCCAAGAGATTAAGAGTAAACTCATCAGAGAAAAAAAGAATAAAATAAAAAATTGAGCCCACTTGTAAAAACACTGTAGGATTAAATTAGAGCAATTTCATTATTATACTCAAGACTTGATTGATTTATGCTCCTCACTCGCAGTCACACACCAGAGATTACCCTGCGGTCTATTTTGAAAATGTGAACCAGTTTGTTTCAGGTTTGGTTTATTCTGGGAATAAAAACAAGGTTGGACTCGGTCGAGAAGATTAAAATATTTTTGCGAGTCCAACGGCCGAGTCTGAGTCAAATACCAACGAGTCCGAGATGTCAAAGTAACGTCTCAAGTCCGGACTTGAGTACTACAGCCCTGGAAATAATTACTCCAACTTTTCAAGTAACTGTTTAAGTAAAGTGATGGGATCAATTTGTTGGTGAATGAGGACAAATAGGACAAATACAACCTCCTGACCTGATCAATACATCTGGAATGTTTGAAAATCCATTTTAACCCATAAGAACTCAGGCCCATTTTCTATTACAGGGAAATTATGAGGGATATAAAATCAACAACATGGACCACAGTGAGCACATTTCTGAAGATCTGTAATGTTACATCTATGTCACATAGATACATTTATACATAGACTGTCTCCAAAGCCAAAAGTGTAAAAAATACTCCTGATAATCACTGGACGTTTGCTCCGAAAAACTTTCATCTTCATATCATCGTTTGAGTTTTGACTCCACCCACTGCTTTTCAAATATGAAATAGAAACTTGTTTTGATGTTGGTTTTATGTGCTTGTAACATCTTATCTTGGGAGAAACAGTTTATGGATTTATGTATTTTCCCGAATTGATCCTTGTTTGATAATCACAGGAAGTGACTGGTTAAAGGAAACTGGGGTTAAATGGGTACAAGGTTCCTGCTCTTTGAGTTTATATAATACCAATGTTATAATATTAATGTTTCCACATTGTTTTCAAGTTTCTAACTGACCTCCAGTGATGACGAAGCTATGTCCTCATGGCTGACAGGAAGTAAAAGTACAGGCTCACTTTACGATAGTTAGTGTTTGCAACATTTTAAAAGGTGGGACAACGATGACCTGAAAAACTTTACGTCCTCATAGCCGCCTCTCGGCTCTGATGCTAACAGGATCAGTCAAACTATTGACCTTGTCTTGGTTTTAAGGACTTCTGACTATTTCTGTTCACTTCTGAGATGCTCAGGGGCTCTAGCTCTTGACTAATTTATAGCACTGTTTACTCTCTGGCAGTCACGTTGCATCAGTAGATACTTGTAGGCATTGGCGGATCTACCGTGGGGGCACTGGCCCCCCCTGTGATCTGATTGGACCCCCCCGTGTGCCCACCCCCCAAATTTTCGTTAGAAATTTACATTACTGAAGTTCCGATTTCTGAGGCTCCTGAACGCAACATCATTGTCCGGCTGCACCTGAATGCACCATGATCTTTTGATTGGTTCCTTTTGTTTGGTGTGGATTTGAAGAAGCTTGGAAAACGTTTGCCAAGAAACTTTTTAACTTTGGTTAGAAAAGGTTCAAAAGATCAGTGGAATTTTAACACATCTTTTCATGTCATGTCTTTGTAGTAGTATCAATAAATCCTGTAGATAACCATCCCTAATTGTAGAAATACATAATAACAGCTTTATCCATGCATGAGCAGTAACCGTGGTGATATCATATTCAGATCAAGCCCTCAGCTCCGGATCGTCTCATCATCTGTGGTCTGTCACATCACATCATTATATCTGTACTGCGATGAATTAATCAGACTTTTGAATGAAATATGCTCCCTGAGTGGGCTGTCTGATGGTTCATAGAAAGTGTGATTGCAAACTTGATGAATTTTGGATTTGGACAAAACTCTATCTCGGACTCTGCCCACATTTTTAGTCAGTCGGTGATTCATTGACCCGGTGATTTAGAGAGATAATCCATTTGGTTCGCCCATCAAATAGACAAATGTGCAATCAGTCAGTCAGATTGACAGATGAAAACATGCATTCAGTCAGACTTCTAGTCGGTCGGTGAGATCAGAAGCCGGTCAGTCAATGGGTTAAGTCAGCAAGACAGATGGAGATGAAGAGATCAAAGTGGGAAAACTAGATGGACCCGCAGTCCAGATGGCCACGGAGACAGATCCCGGCCCAAGTTAAGAGTGCCACAGCCAACACATTACCAGACAGAACCGTCTCACCAGCAGCCAACTGCCCCGGAGCTCAGCGGGCTGGCAGCGGATGCCAGCTCTTTCCAGTCTGGGAAATGGGTCAGACCAACAAAATCACGGTCAGAGTTTGATGCTGCTTGGATGTCTTGGATGTCAGGCCTTTTTTTTTCTTCGCTTACACCCACAGAAGCTTATACAGTATAATTACACAGAGCTTTCAACAATCTCCTACCAGCCAGAGAGCAGCACTGTAACAGTAACAACCACACTCTGTATTTTACTAAGTGCATTGTGAATGTTCCTTTAATCTGTAAATTACAAGTGTTCAAGAAATGTTTCATTACTGAAGTTTTTATGTCATCTTTCACTAACCTCGCCAACCTGTATTCATTCATCTTCAACACCTGCTTACCCAGGTGGGTCGTGGGGGTCTGCTGGAGCCTGTCCCGGCTGGCGATGGGTGGGAAACGTGGTCCACCCTGGACAGGTCGGTTCACAGTGTGAGGACTGTGGGAGGAGTACAACATGCAGACTCCTCACAGAAAGGTCCGAGCTGAGATTCAAACCCAGAACCTTCTTGGTGTGAGACAACAGTGCTGTTATTGTAAAAATTAAACCTGCAAAACCAGATCTATTCAGGGTTAAGGAATTCACAGATTAGCCAAATAACAGCTGACATGGGGAGTTTATTAAGTAAAAATAAACCTTTTCCAGGTGGATTATGCAGTAGATTAAGAGTAGGACTCGACAAAAGGTCCTCAAAAATGTGCTTTTTGGTGAAAGTAATTTCACTAAAGAATATATTATATGATCATGTACTGCAGACAACCCATCACTGTTCTGCTGGATGTGAAAAAGCAAACTCTTTAAGATTGGTATTTTTAAAAGTAGCAATAACACATCATTTGAACTGATTGAAGTATTTTGTGACAATAGATGCAGTACAATATTGTCTGATATGCTTGAAAAAAAAAAAAAAAAAACCATCATATTATCCAAAATCTGCGAATAGCAACATATCTGTGAATTGTCCATATCGGCCAATAAAATCAATCCGACTGATAGATACCTCTTTTTTACAAACTCACATGCAAAAACACTCTCAGCATTTTTTTAAAGCTTCCTAAACACAGTTGTACTAAACACACAAATGCCAGTTCTCTTTCATCTACCAATCAGCATCAAGAAGGAGGCGGGGCTAGTGACACTCAACAGAAATGTGGAAGACAGTCACCCCTCCCACTTTGTTTTATCTAATTCCTCTAAAGTAATCCACCGAGATTTAATGTTCACAATGAAGTAATGTGGAAGTTTTACAAGACGGGTTTTGTATCTTAGCAACAAGTGTAGAAAACACTTCCTGTAAACACTGTTTCTGAAACAATCCAACAAATGATGAAGACGGAAGAAAAATCCCCAAAAAACCTCATCATGAATCCACTTATGGCTGCGGTGTCACATTACAGTGGACTCACCTTAACATAAGGTCTAGTTCATTTGCCTGTCTTGTATCTTTGGTATCCAGTATCAAGGTCTCAAATATAAGGCCAATGGTGAAGTGTATAAAACTGTGATACTGCCGACAGCTACTGAAGACTGATTCCAAAAAACTCTGGCTCCAACTGACTTCAATTCAAAAAATCTTCAAAAATGAAATACTCAGCTAATGCATTTTTTCCCCAAGTCCTTGTGATGTCATTAGTTAACTCTTCTCAGTGATCTGGTGGTCCATTGGAAAAACCCTAATCAAGTAGAAGAAGCTTCAAAAAGATAAATATTTTGGGGCGTGTTGAAGCCAATAATGTAATAACAGCAGATAATGTAATAAATTTGCCCTTTTTGAAATAAGCCGATAACGTAATAACTGCCCAATAATGATTTATTATGTTATTGCACTGGTTTAGGACTTTTATTATGTTGTTGGTCAGTTATTACATTTCAAAAAGAGCAAATCTATTACATTATCAGTTGTTATTACATTATTGGCTTCAACAGGGCGTGGTCAGTTTGATTGAGTGGTCTGGTCCGTAATGAAGTCTTATGCACATTGGGCATTGACCTTGGGTTCAAGGGTTAGTCCCGCCTCCTCACTCCTCAGTTCATATCCAGATATAAAGACTGACTGATAAAGTAAAATCTATATTAATGTACTTGAGAGTCTTCCTGTGTTCAGAAGAAGTGCTGCTGCAGCTCAGAGAAGGTTGCTGTTGTTCAAGGCGATGTTGTTAGCATCACTTGCAGGGCAGGGATAATGCCGCATGGGTCTAAATGTTGAGCCATAGAATTTCATTTGTAGCGATTTCCGTGGACAGTTTAGAGTTATGTGCTGGAGATGCAATGTCAGAGAATTTCATTAGTATTGGTTTCAGTGGAGAGTTTTGTCTGCAGCTGTCCTGCTTCACAGGCCTTTCCACTCCGCCAGGAAACAAGTCTGGGAGAAACGCTGATCTGTAGCCGGTATTCAAAGAAAAGTTTGAAGCAGAATTCATAAGTCTGGTCCTTTCTGATCCTGTGACGAGTGACTGTGAATGCACAGTGCTTGATCCCTCAAAACTTGTTAAGCATCCCAGGATCCCACATCTCTCTAAATCCCAGGCTCAAATCCTCCCCCTCTCCCACTCAGGCTCAGACCCTCCTCATTAATCAACCATATTATTCACCAACACCCTGGATTGATTACTTCAATTTTTTAACTGTCTGAAGACAAAATGTGCAAATGTATGTTTATATCACCACTCTGATGGAGCCCAAGTATTTAAAGGGGGTTGATCGGTGTGGAGAATCCTCTAAAGTGAAGATATTTTTGTCAGTTGTTGCTCCTCTAAGGGGTAGATTAAAGCTTTAGTCCAGTGTCATGGGAAACAACCAGAGTCCTGAGCTAAAAACAAAAACTGTCTGTAGCACACTGGTTGGAGCTGATTTCAAAATGAGGGAATAATATTTATAGGTCTGCAAGCTGCTGTCCGTCTTACAGAGTCATGTCAGGTTAAAACCATAGACTGTGTAAAAAAAAAAAAATGGATGTAGCCAATGTGGAGATGCAAAAAAAAAAGTGCAAACCCCCTGATCCGCACTATCGATGCTGGCTCCAAAAACCTGCCTCCAACTAACTTCAAATCAAAAGTCTCCCTTTTCATCCATTATCCATCATTCACTGGTGACTTCCTTTGCTAGTAAAGCACCCAAGATCGTGTCAGGGGGCGGAGATGTAGTGTCAGAGTCCCGCCTCCTACCCGACCCAAATATGGCCATGTAACCTTTTACCTTTGCACACCACAGCCACCTTCTTGTTCTCTAGATGAAAATAATTAGTGACTGCAAGTTGTTTGGTTAGACACCGACACACTTTATCATCTGGTTCTTCACATATCGATTGTGCTTTCAAGTTGCACTTAAACACTATTTCAATGTTCATATCATGATGTATTTCCAGCAATAAGTAGGTGGGACAAAACGTTTGGAATAATTTGATTGGACCATTGAAATACAACAAAACACCTTTTTTTTCTGGTGTATTGTAACACTGTAACAAGTTGTTTCTAACTGAACCATTTGTAACTCATCAGAATCCCAATCAGTACTTTGTTACTGTAACAAACTGTACTATTGTAACAAACTACTGATTACTACAGCCTCTGTCCACCAGTGTTTCCTGGTGGATTCAGCAGGATCAGCTGGATCTGATTTTACTGTTGATTGAAAGATGATGGGAGTCACATGATATATTTTACCAGGAAGTAAATGTGACAAAACTTTGGAATAAAACTAAAAACGTTGTTGTAATTTTTCTGGATGATGTGATCTAAAAGGATTAAAAAGATATTTTTAATTTCAGGTCGACTTTGGTATCGTTTGGTATCGAGGGCGGGAGTCAGTCACCAAACAAACTGCTGGTTGCAAGTCATGTAAACAGTGCTAGATAGCAGCATCTATTACTGTAGCTGGGTTGAATGCAGCTGTTGAAAGAATAAATGAATGAATGAATGCTTTATTTCGAACATATGTGATAAAACCAAAAGAAACCGACAAAGAAAGACAAAAAAATTAATGAAAAAAAATTAAAGAAGGAAAGAAAACAAAAACAAACAAACAAAAGAAACTGTCAAACACAACGAAAACGGTTTTAACTCTCACATGTTTGAAAAGGAGTAGGATGAAACACAAGCTTATTATTTTTTCCTACCCCTTCCTCCACTACCCCGCCATTAACAATTCATTAATCACCCATATACACACATATTTACATATGTACATAATTGCAAATAAAGGAAAATAATTAGTGTAAAAAAGTGAATAAATGTTCAGTTTAACGCCCCTCTTCCTCCTTGTACCCCCGTGAAAACCATGTGTTTGTACCACTTTTTGAATTTTCACAAAATAAAAGCAAAATTACAAAATAATTAAAAAAAAAGTGCAATTGTGCATTAACTTTTTTCCATTAAGGTTGTTTTGGGCAAGAGCTTCGTATCTCTTCGTACTCTGCTGCAGGAAGATGGACGCTGAAAACATGTTGCGTGTTGACACTGTTATGATTGTATCTACAGTGGTTGCCTTGATAATTTAAAAAAAAAGACAAAGAGGCAAAGTCTATATGTATAGAGACGCCATGTTTTCGAGGAGTGAAGTGGTCATGTGACGTCATATCCTGTGATGTAAAATTGTGGAAAAAGTGTTTCCATTGTGCTTTTGCGATAAATTACAGTATTGAAATATATCGATATATCGTATATATATCGTCTGAAAAACATCCTCATGAAAGCGTAAAAATGTTTTGCAATATTTAAGGGTGTTTTTTAACTCCAGGTGTTTCCATTACCAGTTTTTTATAGCGCTGTTTAGATTTTGCACATTTCCAAGCATAATTGAAACACAGTTTGTGACAGTTTGGCTTCACTTGTGGGTGGTCGTCATGTCTACGGTGTGTACATGCATGTGCACGTTTACATGTTGGTGAAGAGCAGAGACAGACGTTACCTCCTCGTGGGAAACATCAGTCTCATAATGTTGAGTTAATGATCAATAATATAAATGTCAATCGTATCATTTATTGTGCAGTATTTGTGATTAGATGTATGTGTAATGTGAAAAGTTGATTTTATTTTCTCTGCTCATTATAAATCTCTCCCTGGGAAGATACAAAATGCATCAGTGTGTGTTTGCAACCATTACATTCACAGATGCTGACAAGTGTGTGTGTTAAGCAGAAGTTGTGCTGTGACGTCGTGAAATGTGACAGGAAACAGACAGGATAACAGCGACTTGAGAGTGTGAGAGGATGGAGACAGAAACTGGAAACAGGAAGCATGAAAGTTAAAAGATCAATGTAGTTGTAGAGAGCATGAAAAAATCAGCCGTGTCTCTCATCCCTCCGGCTTCAGATTTGATGTTACGAGGCAGCTCTCCCCCTCGCCGACATCTTCCCACCCTGCCCCGCAGACATGTTCACAAACAGTGTTGTGCGAGTTCACACTTCACACGCTGAAAGTTTCACAGATTAAAGTGAACCAGCTCAGAGAATTTCAAAATAAATTCCCGAAAAATAAACCTGTTCCTGTTCATTTCACTTCCTGTTATTTATGAACTTGAATAAGCTGCTTTGGCCAATTCCTGTGTTTCCTCCCCAGCCCCATTGGGTCAACTTGTTTTTGAAAAAAGCATCAGAATAACAAGGAACTAATTGAATTATTGAAGTGTATTATCTGACTGACGTGGAAACACTGCCATTGTGTAAATTACATTTTCACACAGTGACTGTAAAATGTATATAAATGGTTGAAGAAAGGCTGCACACGCTCTCACTATGAGCTCCAGCAGCCAGGGAAACGTGTAGGTTACATGCACATGTTCGTGTTAATTTAAATAATCCAATCTGATTGGCAGCTGCTTTTTATAGATTTGTACATCAAACTGTGATTCACAGTCGAGTGGTTTGACAAGTTTTAATGACTTCATGACACTTCAAGTATTAATCTTTTCCTGCACATCAGGTTTTTCTTGTTAAGTTAATTGAGAGGAAGCTGTTGCACCTGATATAGACATGTTCCTGAGATTCACAACATTTACAACCAATTTACATCATCCAGTTCTGCTGTAATTAATATCCAGTAAAATTAATAAACCTGTATAGTAGTCCACTGCAGATGCTAACCCCTCTAAGCACATTGAACCGACTTGTAGCCAATACACTCCTGCTGGCAGTCAGAGTCTCTGTATCGTGGATTCACAGTGTCTCTGAACTAGCATCTGTCTTCCAGCGCCTACGGTCTGGACTCAACGGACTCACATTGTGATTACATATTAAGTATTAGTGCTATTAAGTAGTAGTGCGGCTGTGGTCGTTTGGAGCTTTATGTCACGACTTTGACTCTGTTTAGCCAAGGAGGAGACATTTCTGATCTTGTTATTGTTGCTCATTGAAGTGGAGGAAGTGCAGTCGGCATGGTTTTCAGACGAAGGACTCCCATTGGCTGTTACACCCGTGTGGTGAAATGACTTTGGACTCGTGAGGTGAAAGTTCGTACTGCGTCCGATCTGAACACACTGTTAGTCTGTACATCAGGGCTCTCAAAGTCAGACGGTGAACACCTTTAATGTTCAGCTGCCGTGTGAAGGCACTTGGAGAACAATCGTTGATGGAGACACCAGGTCCTGACCATCGTAAAGGAGTCGAGTGGGCATAGCGGTCTCGACCCCTAAGAAGGTCGTCGCCTTTGTCAGAACTGAAGAGCAACCAAACTGTCCCAAGAAAACATCCCGAGGCAAGTGGTTGGCAGCTGCTGGTGGACCTTGGACGGCGGCTGAAGTTCCCCAGCCATCGTCACCACCCTCCAGCCAGACATGGGACAAACACTCCCATGAGAAAATCTCTTGGAAAGAAAACCCTCCAGGAACGTAGGACTGTTGAGCGACAGCCAGCAGACCTGATGATGGAGAGTGAGGTGCCTGCAGCCCAACCTCGTACCAGGACCTTCAGAAGTGTTCAGGGAGGCAGGAAGAGGGTATCACCGAGAGGGTCTCAAGATGGCTATGCCTCAAAAAAAGACAACCATGCAGTCAGAAGTAGCTCGCTATCAGGACACTAGCTGGGGTCTGATCAGCCCTGGGTGGGTGACCTGGAGGAGGGTGAAGATTCAAACATCACTGTGTGTCCAGAGGCATCAGCAGGCGAATGTTCACAGGAAGTAGCACCAGAAAACTAACATATTTAAATCAACCTTAACTTGTAGTTTTAACAGTTGGTATATGTCCAAGACAATCAGCCTCAGTCACAAAGATGTGACAGATCTGACACTCACCAATGTTCTTCTACAGTTGTTTGATATTATGATTTAAATTACAATAATTTTTTATCCATTACACTGTTTTAAATCCTATGTTTCCTCAAATAAAAGCCTGTATTGCAGTAAAAGTGAACTGTGCTGTCTGTGCACTATAAATTCAGAGGAAAGTGCAGATGGTGTTGTGGGTTTTTCACGGAGAGATGCTACAACATCTCGTGCCTGCAGATGTACAGTGTGTATTTTAAGAAGTGAAAAATGTAACAGCATCACTAGTTTTTTTTTCTTCACCACCTGCTGAGGAAAATATCAGTAAATGCTCCACCATGTTCACAGCCTCATCATAGTTGACAGTAGTGCTGCTAATTCGATGTCAAAAGAAAAAGTCACCTGCTGCAGATGTGTGAGTCCCCAACATGAAACAATGTCACTCCCCTGAAATCATCAGCGTCAACCAGCAGGAGCGACGTCCCTGCTTCTCAACACGCTGCCGTCACCAGTGATGTTCATCTCATCCATAAATCATCACTTTGAAGAAGAATCTCCACCTGGTTACATTCATTTGTAATGTTGTCCCTTTGTCACTATTCATTATTCCATCCTCTTTATTGTGCCATTGGCTGTGCTGTAACCGCTGCACACACTGCCCTGCCAATGGCAACTAATAGGCCCTGCAGGAAGGGCACTCTGCCTGCTGTGTGTGTGTGTGTGTGTGTGTGTGTGCGCCTCATTTTGTTCTGAATACTTGAGGGAAAGTATTCATATCTAAATTACCCATCGCCTCAGGGCTGAGTGAGAGTTTGACGTTTGGCCATCCTCTCTCCCTCCCTGTCCATAAGTCTTCGTGTTACTTATTTTTTAAATTCATAATCTCCTTGTGTGTGTCCTTGTTTCTCAACAGTGTGGCCCATCTGGCTCCTAAGCAAAGGTTTCACCTTAGAAAAAACAAGAAACTGTTTTTATCCACTGGGTGAAGGAAAAATCCTAAATACATTTTCTGAATGTAACATTACAACCATGCACCTACAAAAAAAAAAAAAAAAAAAAAAAAATTTTTAAATTTTTT
>OOFC01042799.1:0-19070 GCA_900323345.1 Pseudochromis fuscus
TGTTACTTCTGCTGCTGTTACTGCTGCTGCTGTTACTGTTACTGCTGCTGCTGTTACTGTTACTGCTGTTACTGTTACTGCTGCTGTTACTGTTACTGCTGCTGCTGCTGCTGCTGCTGTTGTTGCTGTTACTGCTGCTGCTGCTGTTACTGTTACTGCTGTTACTGTTACTGCTGCTGCTGTTACTGTACTGTTACTGCTGCTGCTGTTACTGCTGTTACTGCTGTTACTGTTACTGCTGTTACTGTTACTGTTACTGCTGCTGTTACTGTTACTGCTGCTGCTGTTACTGTTACTGTTACTGCTGCTGTTACTGCTGCTGCTGCTGCTGTTACTGTTACTGCTGTTACTGTTACTGTTACTGCTGCTGTTACTGTTACTGCTATTACTGTTACTGCTGCTTTTACTGTTACTGCTGCTGTTACTGCTGCTGCTGTTACTGTTACTGCTGCTGCTCATTGTGTTCTCAGCTGCTCCTCTGCTCCACGTCTGTGTGGGAGAGACAAGGAAAAATACAGGGTAGACATGCTTTTACTGATTGCAGTGATTGAGTCTGTGCCAGTCAACTGTACACACACACACACACACACACACACACACACACACACACACACACACACCCTTTACTTTTGATAATGATGTGGGTGTGGTTTGGAGCACCAGTCTATTTGTCTCTCATACACAATACAACTGAGTCAGATGGCATTAGGACCAGAGGTGGGTACATTACATTTACTCCATTACATTTACTGGAGTAACTTTTTCAAAACACGTACTTCTGAGAGTAGTTTCACTGCACCATACTTTTTACTTTTACTTGAGTAGATGTGTGAAGAAGAAACACTACTCTTACTCCGCTACATTGGGGTACACTCCAGTCGTTACTTTGTATTTACATGTACAGTGTTACCTTAATTGACTTACGAGTTTTGCAGATACATACATGTTCAAATAGTTACTTGGAACTTGAGTAGTCTTTTCACTGACTACTGTTTTACTTGTACTTGAGTGATTTTTTTGGACGACTGCTTTTTACTATTACATGAGTAGTACTATTTTGAAGTAATGCTACTCTTACTTGAGTACTGGTTTTGGCTGCTCTACCCACAATCAGCTGTAAACTCTACTGTGCAACACTGACTAGCTTTTTACTAGTCCTGCATGACCATCCATTAAGCTGCCACACACACACACACACACACACACACACACACAGTCTCATTCTGGATATTATGTGTGGATAAGTAAACATACCTGCCTTCATTCCAGTGAAATAAACCAGGCAGTGTTTAATTACAGGAAATGTGGGTCTCATTAGAAACTCAGACTCTGCACATATGAACCTCCCACTCACAGATTTATGCAGAGCTCTGTTGCATTATGAATGACCCAGCAAACCTCAGCCTCCATCACCTGTAAATGTGGAGCCGGAGGGGACGCCCATGACCTCCTGTGTCCGTCCCCTCGCTGTGCTCACTGGTGGTGGCGTTACTTCGCTGTGTGATGAAGTGTGAAGACTTCATCTGCTGCAGGAAGATCAGACTCCAGTGGAAGTCAGAGGGATTTGTAACATTGTCCAGCTGCACCTCAACAGATCAGACGCAGCTTCAAAAAACCCAAGCAGGTCTGATAGAAATGAACATTGAGAGGATCCAGGACAGGTTCAAACAAATCCCCATCATCATCAGAAAAATAAATCTTCTGTTGGCTGCATACTACTGAAAGACGAAGAGTGTCACACAAATAAATCTTTCCTCCATGTTGTGTGTTCAGTGGGTGACGATCAGCTGTACCCCCCAGATCTGAGAGTCGAGCTCCAGACCCTCCCATCAGCCCCATCCTGCTCCCAGTACATTTAAATGGTCTGATTATTAAACTGATGTAATGAACCACTGGGAGTTTGGATATTACTCTGGTTGTCAGCATCAGTTGCTGGTGTTTGAGGCATGGCCTGGTGTGTTACTGTGGTGCTGTGGCTGAGTTGGTTAAAGTGCCTGTCTAGTAAACAGGAGATCCTGGGTTCGAATCCCAGCAGTGCCTTGTCTACAGAGAGGAGCTGTGGTGGAGTCTGGGCTCTGTTCAACTCATCAGTCCTGCTCACTCTTATCTTAGACATTACTGAGAAGTATTCCTCTATTGTTTCTACTTTCTTGTACCTGATCTATTATTTCTACTTCTACTTTTTCTCCTTCTCTACTTCTTCTGTGTTTACTTATGTTTGAACTTATTCTACTTTTTATTTTTTTGTAACTTTTTTTGAGCATTTTGGTAGAAAATTTTTTCAGCATTCACACACATTTTCTTCAGGAAATGTATTTTCTCGTTACACTTTTTAACCATTTTTCACAACCTGGAGATACTTACATAATTCATCAGCTGACTATTGAAGGATTTCTATCAATTATTTATAGCTACTACATCCATGTATCCATTTCACATTTCCTCACCATCACTTCAGCTGTTTATAGTATATTGGTCATTTCTCACATACGTAACAGTTCCAACTGTGTATCCTCTACTTGTAGCTGTTCAGTACTTTCAGCTGTTGTTGCAGCTTTTACTAAAAACTATTTATAAGTTTTATCTCACAATCCACAGCATTAGATCATCCTGCATCCCTCTGACCTGGGATCAGTCTCCTGACATCAGTCCAGTAATCTGCTGTAATATCATATCCACTCTGTATGTTAATATCAGTTACAAATGTTGTTACTCTCACTACTATCATCATTCACACCACCAGCAAATAATCTGCACATGTTGTGTTGAACAGCTTCATCAGGGATGTAAGTATTGGGTCTGAGAGGGTGGAGCCTGTCCCAGCTGTCAGTGGGCGGGGGGCGGGGCACACCCTGGACACATCATCAGTCCATCACAACGCAGCCAATCACAACATACATGGCACATTCCCACTGCATGGTACCAACTCAGCTCTACTATTTTTTACTTTCCAGTTTGAAAAAGTAGCTGGTAGCACTGTTCTACTTCCTGTGGGTCCAAAAGAAGGCGGGGCAGGTACGAGCAGGTACTAAAATGTGATTGGTCGGATTGCGTCATCACTGCAGGTCTGCAAATGTTTGTACCTGTCAAGTCCAGCGGGCACCACGTCATGGGACAGAGCCATAGATGATAACAGCATTACTCTACCAGAAATGACAGATGTCTATATGTTGTATTGATCAGGTTGATCAGGTTCTGGGTAAATGATCCTTTTCAGAATCAGCTCTGAGAAATAAACCACCCCTCTGCCAATGATTAACTGGCCTGACTCACCCTGGCGTTTCATCAGGTGGATCCAGGCCAGTATCCTGCGGGCCGCAACTTTTATTTGACATGTTTACAACATATTGAGGCAAATAAACCAGTAACAGAGTAAAAGCACATTTACTAAACCAGCAGCTGGTGGAAAGATGGCGTCTTACTTCTGCCGCTTCGCACCGTCGGCTTTGCGGGGGGGCTGAGGCTGGACGGAGAACAATAGGAGAGATTTCACTGTGGTGGAAGTGACTTCAGAGGCGCTTTGCCTCCCACGCGATCTGTGGCGAGTACAACTCCGAGAGGGACGGCGTCCACATGGCCATCTGCTGCCCGTCTCCGTGCGGAGGTGGCTCACGTATCAACGGACGCTCGTGATGTGGAGTGTGACTCGTCATTAGAGTGAAACCGAGCGGTGGGCGGGAGGAAGAGGAGGACGGGCGGAGGTATGGAGAAGGTGGTCAGTCTTCATCGTGGACGTGTTGTAACAGCTCAGCCTTGTAAAAATCCCACTGCTGAGTGAGGATGGTACTCTCCTTGTTCTTCCTCTCCCCTCCTCCTCAGCATGTTTGTAAAAATGAAACCACCATAAAAGACGACACCTGTGAGGCTGTGTGAGGAGGACGGGGAACAGGAAGCAGAGCTGAGGACCCTGGGAAAAAACACAGAGATAAAAAGGGAGCAAATATTTGCATGTGGGCGCTGCACGAAGTGGCCGAGCAAATCTGTCTCACCAGTAACGAGGGCCTGAGGTTTCCAGTGTTTGCTGGTCCGTCCATCAGTCAGTCTGCTGCTGGTGTTGCCCACGATGTCTTCTGTCCATCTCCTCCAGAACTTTTGTACAAAGCAATTTATCCTGACATGACTCGGCAGATTGCAGAGTATCCCTCAGGAAATCTCTCAGCGGAGGTAGAGAGCGGTGAACCACCCCCCCACCGTCATCCTCCCGACCTGTCAGTGGTGTGACCGACAGGTTACATTTGATACTTGTAAACAAGTCATATATATTGCTGCAGGGCAGATTGCTGTGAAATTGTTCAACCACATATATATAAATACTTCTCCAAGGACAGAGTCCAGAGGTTTTGGAGAGTGTTGTGCAGCAGAGTGAGCTGTCTGAAAGAAGTGTGGCCAGTGGGCTCAACAAACCAAACCCCAGGGCTACAAAGTGAAGAGACCTGTGTGTTTTGTGAACAGTTCTGGATGGATCCACAACACACAGTAATGGCTGCTAGGCCACAGATCAGTCCTGTGGAGTAAACACGACGACTCCCTGCAACTTAACAGCACAAATATCAAAGATAATCTGACTACATCCCTGCTTTACTGGTGTGTTCAGGGTCTGTTCCTCCCTCGTCTCAAAATATTAGATGGATTACTGGAGGTTTGTTCAGGTTTTCATCATCCTCAGAGGATGGATCCTCCACTGATGCCATTATGTTGCACTTTGTGGTTTGTCTAAACAGCTGTTGAACATACATTGTGTCACAGTGATCAACAACAGCATCTGTATCAGCCTCCAATCAGTGCAAAATACACAGACTGTGAATATTTGAACGTGGCCATGTTGGAGACAGAAATGACCATATTTGGACATGATGGGAGGAGTGAGGAGGTCTGACCGTTGAACCCGATGTGGCTCGATGTCAGTGCCAGTCTGATTGGAGAACAGCCCTGTCGATCACACTAACCCCGCCCCTAAATCCTCCTCTTCTGGATGGACCACCAGATCTTAACTTGAGCTGATGACATCACAATGACCTTTTGATTCAATAAAAACTCCTCCATTCAAACAGGAAACATATACAAACATTAACATTAGCATAAAAGTGCAGTGAGAAAAGTCGGGGTAACAGAGCTACTCCCTGAGTCTCAGGAGAGGGACTAAGTGAGGAGCTTCTGGGATCCATGATCCACCACTGAAGATATGCAGTCATTGCAGTTAACTACAACTAGATTCACTATTTTTATCTACATTTAAATTCTGGCCTGAGTGGATGTCGTTTGGCCGCAGCCCAAACGTCGTCTGATTCCTGTGCGTCAGTGGATGATTTTGAAATGTCAGCCCCGGTTATCTGTTGGCCGCCGCCTCCCTCCTCAGACGCCCGCTCCCAGGCACCACCTTCCTCTCTGGAGACGGGAACGCTCATCGGGGAACAGCTTTGGACCACGTGTGCAGAGCTGCTGCAGCCATATGGAGCGAGGAGTTTTTGGAGTAATTACTTTCAGAGCTGTTCAGATGTCTGGGCTTCATGCTACACAGAGATGAGGAATATAAAGCGCCGCATGCTTTACTCTTTGTGCCAGCGGGAGGAGGGGGGTGAAGTGTGTGCACTCACCAGCAAAGCTTTTTAACAAAGCTTTCTCATTTCAAGGTGAGATTGGTTTGGGACTGCGTACAGACAGAGATGTTTTGTGGCTGCCTGAGGTACATATTTTATCATGAGGCAGCTTTTGGAAAATAGGCAACAGTCCGAGACAGATGGAGGTTTTTTTAACAGACTGAGTTGTTTGGAAATAAATAGAATATGTTCCCTCCACAGACTTTATATAGACATGGACGAAGCAAGTGAGGCTCAGTGCTGATCTCTTGGTTTGAAATCTGCTGCATTGCTGCCATACACTGACTGGACCCAGAAGTGACCATATATGGATATGAAGGGAGGAGTGAGGAGGCGGGTCTGACCTTTGAACCCGAGGTCACTGTCCAATGTGGATGCCTCTAACTCCTCCCCTTCTCTCAGCTCAATATCTCCTTCATGATGAAATGATTCTCAGATGGACCACCTGTCAATCAGACTAGCCCCGCCCCTAACTCCTCCCCCCAGATCTCTGAGAAGAAGAGTTGACTTTATCTGATGACATCAGAATGACTTGTGGAGAAAATGTGTTTAAAAAGAGGATTTTTGGATTGAAGTCAGTTGGAGCAGCACCTGGTGGTCAGTGGGAGTACTGCACGTTTTTGCACTTCTGCATTGGCCTCATTTCTGAACCTCACTTGCTTCATATAATAACAATAATAATAATAACTTTATTTACAAAGCACTTTTAAAAACAAGAGTTTACAAAGTGCTTAACAAAAAAATCAACAGGAAAACAGTAAGCAAAGCAACAACAACAAAAAGCAGCAACAAAAAGCAACAAAGAGGCAAAACAACAAAGCTCAAACAAAGACTAAACATAAGATAAGTAGCTTCAGCAGCCACTGTGTTCTCTTCTTTAATCCAACCATGAACGGTAAACAGCAGCAATGAATTCAGCAACCGATCGATCAGTTATCAGCTGATATCAGCCTTTCACAGATATGTTTTTTCTGACATGCACGCCACAGGTCAGTATCAGACAAAAACATCCAGGTCTGATTTCAGCTTGGTTTCTGTTTTGAATTTTTCTCCACATTTCACACCTGCAGCTGGTCAGTTAAAGGCACAGTACATACACTCTAACAGCTAATGATGTCATCAGGAGAGGGAGCTGACGCTGAGGCCGTGGCAGGATGCATGTGTCAGGGAGCGACAGCTGAACATTAGATTTTACAGACAGAAATCTCAGCTTTAAGACAGTGTGGGCAGTTTGTATCAATCTCAGGAGGGACCGATAGATGTTCAACACTGCTGCCACTCACACACTAACTGCTGACATGTATATGCATACTGACAAATATGCAAAAAGGAGAATATGCAAAACCGTGCACAGCCCAATGCACACACACACAGACACACACACACACACACACACACACAGAGCCACAGACACACACACAGACAGAGACACAGACACACACACACAGAGACACACCCACACACCCACACACACACACACACACACACACACACACACACACACACACACACACACACACACACACACACACACACACACACACACACACACACACACACACACACACACACACACACACACACACACACACACACACACACACACACACGCACAGTCACGAGACAATGGATGACAGCTGATGCCTCACAGACAGAACCCAAAAAGATGTTTCTGGATTCTTCCTCCTCTTCACCATCTTTGATACATACTGTGCCTCAGAGGAGGAGGAGGAGGAGGAGGAGGAGGAGGAGGAGTCTGTCTGATTTAACTGAAGTCTCACTGGAGCATCGGACCTTCATACGTAGGTTGGACAAAATGTTCGGACCATTGAAACAATGAAACATCACAGCTGGATAGTAGAGCTGCTACTAACCACTACTTTGATAATCAATTAATCAACTATTGAAATGATCAGTCAATTAATCTGATGATGAATCACATGATTATCAAACAGCTCTTATTTAGCTCTGCTGTTACATTCAGCATGAGGCTGATTACATTATGTGTTAATTTAAAAACTAAACAGACAGATACTTCATTCAGAAACACGTCTGTCAGGAAAAACCCAGACGAGGAGCAGAGACCAACACTGAGGCAGGTTCAGATCAGTCAAACCAGGTTTAATCCGAGCAGACGTCCAAATCTACAGATAAAGAGAAAAACAAAGCAGAGATCTTTGAAACAACAACAACCAGCAGGACTGTGACTGTGATGACGGCTGCAGCTCAGGCTACAAACCAACAGACAGCAACACACGAGACACACAAGGTTCAGTCCACAAGGTAACGAGACACAATGAGACACAGGTGGAGACAATCAGGGAGCAGTGAGACACATCAGGACAGGTGGGACAAGACTGACAGGAAACTAAACGTGAACACACACAAGGAGCAAGACTACCAAAATAAAACAGGAAGACACAAGAAACATGAACTACACATACTTTCAAAATAAAACAGGAAGTAAGAAAACTGAAACTACAAAACAAGAGTAAGTTCAGAAGAAACTAAATACAAGGAATCATGAAAACCAACTAAAATACACAGAATCATGATGACATCTTTGAACCCACTTTGCTGCTGATTTCAGCTGCTGATACAAAGTAAATCAGAGTGTGTGTGGTTGTGTGTCTCAGTGGTCCTGCAGTGGACTGATGATGTGGACGTTGGATGTTTGATATGTTTGAATCTTCCAATAAATGTCCCGACATCGGTGATTCTCATGTGAATGGTGTGTTGCTGCTGCTGTTGTGTGTACTGCATAGGTTGTGTGTACGTACACAAACTAACACAAACAGACAGAATAAAGTCTGTAGTGTCCAGGGTTGTGTGTTGTGTGTGTGTGTGTGTGTGTGTGTGTGTGTGTGTGTGTGTGTGAGTGTGTGTGAGTGTGATGGATGTTGCTGGAAGAGTTTTGTTTTCATGTGTTCACATCAGTGGTGGGAAACTTCAGGCATCTCCCGATTCGACTCCAACACAATTATCACATTTTTTCAGCTTTTTCACAACATTTCTTTGTGTCTCGCTGACCAGTCACCACTTGGTGTTTTTAAAAAGAGTAATAATGAGAAACAATGTCATGAATTTGTTTCCATTATCTCTTATTAAACTAATGGTGAAGTGTAAAGTTACAGCTGCATTGTAAAGATCAAAGGCAGCAGCATCCTTTGATTGTAACAGACATCAAAGTTTGTCCTTATTGACATATTTAAGAAAAATGTGAACTAAATCTTTTCTGTGCAATGTTCAGACAAAACAAGAGTATTTTGCTGTAGGAAAATAAAGATAATTTTGTAGGGAATATGTAACCAGAGCTTGAAGTAAAAGGAAATCCTGAGCCTGAACTCTACTCTGGAGGCGGGACACACTGGGTCTGACACAGAAGTAGTTTGACAAAGACCTTACTGGCATTGTGCTGGACAGGGAGTAAGATGAGCTACAATCTAAAATATGAATGTCAGAAATTAAAGGTCATAAAGTTATAAGAGCCTGTGAAACTCCATCAGGCTGATTAATTAGTCAATGACATCACCGGTGATATGATCCAGTCAAACACCACGTGTCAGGATGCTATAATAAAATGTACTTCAGAAGCCACCGTGGTTCCATACAGCAGCTGTTGATCCATGTGCAGCTGATCATGTTTGTTATGTGCTGCACTGCTGAGTTCTGCCTTTTCCTCCTGTTTATTTTACATTATTTAACATTTAAATAATCAGAATTTGGTCATTAGTGAATCAGTTCACAATCGTCCACGTCTGAATCACGATGCACTGAAGAATAGATTTTTTTTTTTTTTCCCACCCCTTGTTTCCACGGTGTTGTCCAACCAGACGCTGCTGTGTGACCGTCTGGTTGTTTGTACTCAGGCAACAACAGAGACTGTTTCATGGTAACATCACCTCTGTCTCTACACTGTGGGTCCAACCGATTATTCCCTGTGTACAAGTTCACCTGTAATTGTAACATAAAGATGTTTTTATCGATGGGTTTTATTGGTATATCTCTGAAAACAAAAGAATTGTTCAATCCTTTTAATCGTTACTCTCTGAAATAAATTCAGCTCTGGGGGACGTGTGGACATGTTCACTGCTTTAAGGGTTAATACTTTAAACTTTTCTGTTCTTATTAAAATGTGTTGTCTCCCCCTGTACAGGTTCATGCAGTGTCCACATCCTTCTGTTTATAGCAGCAGCCCTGCTGGTTACCATGGCAGCTTTATGGAGGAGAGGTCAGAGGTCAGGGTGGGTGCATGAGTGTCCCAGCAGATGTTGCAGGTTTCCTCTCCAGCTGTCTCATTATCAGGGTAGAAACCAGGAGAGGAGTGGATGAAAACACATGAGGAGCTTTCATCTCATCAACATGTGGCAGTAAACAGTGTTCTCCACTTTGTCTTTAAACATGATTCCTGGTGCTGGCTCCATCCTACATGTAGAGGATTACACATGGTTCAGAAAGCTTGAGGGGAACAGTCTGAGGGATGTTGCTGAGTTGCTGCAAATCTAATGTTAGCATCACCGTGTTTCCTCAAATAAAAAGTCTCGTAATTCAAAGCCTGGTGTCTAAATGTGGCTGCGATCAGAGTTGATATGATTGAAAAACATCCAGACTCCAAATCCAGGCTGAGGAGGAGGATGTGTTGAACCCAGCAGACCTGCAAAAGTTTCACAATAAAAGCCTGGTTAACAAAACCTGCTTTGAACGTGGCCATGTTGGTTTTTTTGGAGGAAGTGACCATATTTGGATATGAAGGGAAGACAGAGGAGGCGGGTCTGACCTTTGAACTTGAGGACACTGTGTGTGTGTGTGTGTGTGTGTGCCTCCAAACTACCTGTACATCACTGAATACCAGAGCTGTCAATCAAACTAACCACGCCCCTAAGTCTTCCTGCTGATGAAGAATAATATCTACTTAATGATGAGATGATGTTCAGATGGACCACCTGTCAGTCAGACTAGCCCCGCCCCTAACTCCTCCCACCTGATCTCTGAGAAGAAGCGTTCATCAGCTTCATCTAATGATATCACCTGTGACTGTATTTCAGGATTGAGAATGAGGGTTTTTGGATCGAGCTCAGCTGGACTCAGACTCTTTTTGGAGCCAGCACCTTGTGGCCATTGGTTGTATTGCATTTTTGTTTTTGCACTTTTGCATTGGAATCATTTTTGAGACCCTACATCCATTTCTATTACAGTATATAACTTGAACTCTGTTTGTATTAACAGTGTAAAACTGAGGTTTTGATTTGAAGCATCAAAACAACTCTTGGTACTAAAACGTGACCAAGTGATGAAACGGAGGAAACAAGCCGACCTCGTACAGAGGCCTGTATCCGTGGTGTGGGTAGTAGCTGAAGAAATTAGCAGGTTTACTTGTAACTGAGGAGCCTTCAGTTTGCCCCAGACACTATGAATATTTTACAGTCATTACCTATGATAATGTGTGTAAATATTTTACGTAGTGTTGCTGTTTCACCACAAGAGGGAAACAGTGTTCAGTCTATAGCATCAGTCCAGCTGGATCATACCTTGATGGAGGCTTATTAATCAGATTACACTGATGAGAGCTACATGTAGTGAACCAGACTTCCTGTCTCTGAACCTTTAAACACCTTTTTAAAAAATCAGCTTTTTTCTACACAGCTCCTGTCTCCAACGATTGCTCCTCATTAGAAACATTTGACCTTCCCCACAAAGGCGAAGCTCATCCCCAGCTGATTAAATCCACTTCAGGTTGCACCTCTGTAATTTGATTCGACGGATACTTAACAGGAGAAAGTTGCTGACGGTGGAGCAGGACGCTCACATTTCACTCTGCAGGAAGAGCAGTGCTGGGTTTCTCCTGTGAAGACGATCGCTGTGCAGATCTTTAGATATACTCACAGGTCTGAGCCTCAATCTGTGCACGCTGTACGGAAATATGTGGACGCACATGCAGGGTGGAGGTCATCGCTGTCAGCTGGCCAACGCATTCCTGCATCCACATGTGGAGCTGCCTACGTGCAGCATTTCCAGCTGTGTGAACATTTATCTGTGTGTGTGTGTTCATCACGTCATCATTGATCCACGTTACTTCAGCTCCTCCACACCTCACTGATGTACTGCTCTGCCTCAGGTGTGTCTGTCCTTGAGCTAACACTGTGCACTTCTGTCCTTTTATCCACGTCTTTGATGCACTAATGTATGACTATGGAGCAGCTGTGTCACCAGGGTCTGTATTGTGCATGCAGTGTGGAGGTGAGTGGAGAAAAGAAGCAAAGTGGCAGCTTCATGCAAATGAGGTGATGGCATTTAGGTGAAAATTGCTTCTTTGATCTCACATCCATGGACAGACGTCTGAGGACCATGTGTGTTTGTTAAAGCAGTGTCTCTGTAGAACTGGATCATTGATAATCATCCCACATTGACATGAAAACACAAACTTAATGTGATCACAGCTGCAGTGGCTGTAAATCATCTGAACGGAGCCACATTCATGATGTTAACAGGAACCAATCAGGAGTTGATGCAGTGAGGAGACGGATGTAAACTGTTTGTGCAGTAGTTTGAAGCTGGAGTCAGGATGTTGTCAGGACCACTGGAAGAGATAATATGGTGTTTTATGTATATGCCAGGTATGCATAATGTGTATTTCAACACTTAGAGTTTTATTACCTTCATCAAGGAGGTTGGTCCTTTTTTTTTGGTTTGTTTTGTTTGTTTAGCAACAGTCCTGAAAACTTATGAACTTCTGACTTTTCTCATAGTCAATTAATCATCAATTAGTCAACTAATCGGATCATGAATCATGTTTACATTTAATAATAAAGAAAAGTGGACACTTCCTTCAAATATACACCTGTTAATCAAAGTCTCTGATGTTCAGACAAAGTAAATTAAACAGGTCTCATTTGACTCTGTGCTGAGTATTAATATAAACTATAATAAATAAAACTGTCCATTTGTTCTGGACAAGGACAGACCAGTTCCTGCTGCATGACAATCAATTTTTAAAAAGGATCTTTTTTTTTTTTTTTTTTAGCCCTGTAGCACAGGAAGGGAGGGAGAAGCCTGACTCCTTTAATTTAAAAAAAATAATAAAATAAATAAAATAAAGTCTGACAACAATAGTAGATTTGATTTGGTGCACTAGTGTAACATCATGGATAAAGGCCCCAGTGCAAATTTTTTTTGTGCCTCCACCCAAAACACAAGCGAACCTCGAACACTACACGCAGGCACACACACAAACACACACACATGGATTTTGCACAGCCACCCAAGAGAGGCTAGGCTAACGCTAAACGTGATGCTACGTTTTCTCCTCAATTTTCATCCACTTGTTTGTTTGTTTTTTTTTGCTGAACTGAAAAACAACTCACCTCAGACCATCAGACTCATCATGACTGACGGGGATCAACGTGATTGGACAAATGATCTTTTCCTCCTCCCATGGGCTCCTCTTTTCTTCCTTCATGGGCCCCTGACAGCGTCTGGGCCCCGGTGCAGCTGCACTGATTGCACCGTCCATATTTACGCCACTGATTTTGTGGACCTCGCTGCAGATGTTTCCATGTAGATGGAGGCGTGCATCCCCCTGCAGCTCTGTGTGCTGCTGCCTGACTCAGCTGCTCGTGAAGCTAATTGCTCGGTTGTAATTGAAGGTGAACTGTCTCCAGGTTCTTTCATGTGGAATATAACAAAGCAGGAGGACGCTGTTTGAAGAGATGTTTGTTGTGTTTGCGCGGCTGTGGGACAGTAACAGGATGTTTCATATCAGTGTAAATAAATATGTAAAGATGTCTCCCACTCTGTTTCCTGTCATCCACATCTTTAAATAAATACCAGCCTCCCTCTTCAGCTGAGTTAAACCCAACAACCACAATCTATTTTTTTTTCCTATGTTGCACAACTGAAATTGAAAATCCCAACATTTGAAACAAGGACAACATCTCCTCTTCCTGCTGCGCTGCCGTTGTTGTCTGTACAGAAAAACTCCAGTGGTATCAGGCTGTGATCTCTCAACTCATTTATTTTTCTTCTTTCATGTGTTGTCATCATCCTCAGACGCTTCGGAAAAATGAACCGAGCTCTCGTCGAATGTATTCTTCATCTGAGTACATGGGTTTGCTTTTGTTGCATCGCTTTCATCTCTGTTCCCTTCTTCATCTGTGAGAGAGAAGAGGAGGATCTGACCACTTTCATTAAGGTCCACTCTCCACTGACAGGCTGCTGCTGACAGCTGAGACACACACACACACACACACACACACACACACACACACACACAGTCAGATGTTTGTCCTCTTCATCTCCTCTCTTGGTTTCTGTTGATCGACTGTCCTGTAAAGAGAAGCAGCATCACACTGGACACACTGTTCACTCCTGTCAGTTGTAACCAGAGTGTCACCATCTCACCACAAGAGGGCAACAGTGTTCAGTCTGCAGCTTCAGTTGGTTCTGTAAAGGTGACGATCCAGTCCAGCAGCCTCTGTGTGACTCTGAGCGGTCAACTGTCAGGTGTAAAATATGCAAAATAAAAATGAAGATATGTGCAACATATTGAGAGATAGTTGACTCATGACTCATTAAAGCCAGTGTTCAGCTCTGGAGCTGCACAACACAACCCTGCCTCCATCTGATTACACACCGGAGCCTCTTGTTTAAATAAACTTTATTGATAGCAGACAAACATACCAAGAGCGTGATGCTTACCATAGACTGTATATATATAAAACATATGGATGAGGCAAGGGAGACATCCACAAGACCAACCCACGGTCTCTGATTCCCAGACTGATGCAGACATTTTACTGATGTATGTAGACATGGACGAAGCAAGCACGACATCACCCAGGAGTCTGGTATGAAGGGAGGAGTGAGGAGGAGGGTCTGACCCTTGAACCTGAGGTACCTGCCCAATGAGACTAAGATTTAGTTCCAAGCTCATTGGAGATCAGACCTGTCAATCAGACTAGCCCCGCCCCTAACTCCTCCCACCAGATCTCTTTATCTAATGACATCAGAATGACTCGTGGTAAAAATGTACTGAGTGAATATTTCAGGACTGGATCAGAGTGCTTGGGAGCCAGCATGTGGTGTCCGTTAACATATGGCTCCTTTTTAAGACACCAAGTGAAACTGGTGAGAAAACGCTGACTTCAGTAAAAATGAGTGGGATTAGAAAAACATTTGTTTCCTTCCACTCTGCATAAGGACACTTATATAACTTCAGACTGTGCAGCTCGTATGGTTTGGACTCTGCACATCTGTCCCTGCCCCTGAAGGACGACTCTGTGGAGACAGTTCACATCCACTCAGCAACATGAATGTACACATCAGGTTGTGTTGCATTGTGTTTGATTTGTGACTGTAACAAAGCTGCAGACATGAACTGGTTCCAGTGTAAAGAGGATGTTGTAAACGGTGAAGTGTCGTGAGCTGTGTCTCTTAACGTGGCCACTGGTGAATGGATGATGCCCATTAGCACATGCATGATGTGTCTCTCCGGGGACTGAGTGTCTCTCAAATTGAATTAAACCAAACTGTGTTAACTGATGATTCTCCGAGTCTGTGAACGCTCTTTGATCCAGCTGCAGAGATGTGCAGAGGGCTGTGTGTGTGTGTGTGTGTGTGTTTGTGAGCAAGTGCTATGTGTGTATTCATGCGTGTGTGTGTTTTCTTGCTGATAATTGAAGCCGGCGGAGACACAGACCTCCTGACCTCATACATTTCAAACATAATTCCAGCTTTGATGACTCTATTAAACCAATCTCAGCTTCTGGCTCATTCTGACTCCACAGAGGATCATCAGCCTCAGATCATCACACACTGTTAAACCTTCTGTTTTCATTAGCAGCATTAAAAAACATCACACTGATCCTCGTTTCTGCCCCTTTGATTTATAGACGTTTGGTTCCAGATTAGATTTTAAAAACTGATGGATTCATAAGGGTTTTAGCCTGATGGTGCATTTAATCATTGGCTGCACAGTTTCACTTAAAGAGGAACTTTAACTCATTTGTATTTGTTTTCTTGGCCTTCTGTAAATTGAGATTTATTCAGTTCATTTCCTCCTCTGTCTGAAACCAGCAGGTCTGACACTTTCACTTTCTATTGGTAACATCTGGGAGACAGGAGGCGGAGCCTGACTCTCCATCAGTGACGTCTATACTCAGTCTATGCTGTAAACAAAGTCACTTTTCCAACCAGTGTGAACATGTGAGTGTGAATCAGAAAGCAGACAGCAGCATCACTCACCAGACACATCCCAGCAGGACGTCTGTGTTTGGATGTTACTGAACCATCACAGCTGATGGAGGAACATGAAGCTGATTCAGGAGTTTAATCACAGCTGGATGTTTTCTGTGTGTGTTCATCTTCATCTGTGGGAGATGTCCAGTATCTCTGTGCACCGATGCTGCAGTACATATGAAACAAACAAATGTGTTAGCATGTAGGAGAGGAGCATTGGAGGACACGTTCAGTTACTATGACAACTACTTACAGCTAGTTACTGGAGCATCACTCTACCTCCTGATTTGAAGCTTTGACCATGGGTGGTACCAACAGCCAACAGTGGAGACCTGGACTGAACAGAGAAGCAGGACAGGTTGTAGGAGTGTGACCTGTGGTGCACACAGTCTGGATTGCAGACACAGCAGAGGAGCTAGCAGTAGCAACAATGTTCATTCATACAAGCTTGACAGTCGGGTCCTCATGTATGAAAACAGCATCAGTTCCTGGTCTGTGTTTTCTCTTATTGTTGCTAGGTTACATCATCATGTACCAAATCTGCTCTGAGTCTTCATGTACATGGAGTGTGAACCTCCACAGGCAGCAGTAACAACCAGGGAGACTGTGTTTACACTGATGATATCCTAAGTCCCGCCTCCTCCTTGATGAGTGAAGTTACACTCTGCATTAGATCTGCTGTTATGTAAATATTAGAGTCAGCCCCGCCCCCCAGTTCAAGCAGCGAGGTGTCCGTTCATGTGGACAGTCTCTGGAGTCGGTGCCTGTTGCTGTCACACACTGAGTGAAACACACACACCCTCAGGGTTTGACAGACAGGTACCGACTACACCCTCCTGTTAGTCAACCTTTCAGTGTGTTTGTTGTTGCCATGTAACACTGACTACAGCACAGATGGTTCGCTAACACACTCCCAACCTGATGGCCAGTTTCCAGTTGTTGATGTGAAGCCCTCCATCTGCTGTGTTCAGCTCCCTGTAATAACTGTTGCACTGACTTAAACACAGCGTTGGAGACTTTCAGTGGTGTCGTCACGTCACTTTCTCCCGACGCTGTTTGTCCCGTGTCTTTAAAACAAAGATGGTTGATACAAGAGAACGAAGCAAGAGGCTCCAAACATCTGACTTCAATTTGAAAATGGTCGATCATTAAGTAGATATTAGACTTCAAAAAGAGGAAGCTTCAGGGGCGTGGCTAATTTGATTGACAAGCCTGGTCTCCAATGAGAGCAGAGCTGATGTCAAGTCTCCTACACTGGACGATGATCTCGGGTTCAAGCGTTGGACCCGCCTCCTCACTGCATCCATCATATCCAAATATGGTCACTTCTGGCTCCAAACAACCAACATGACCACATTCAAATGGGAGTCCACAAACCAATGGTTGACATCACCATTACTATACAGTCTATGGTGCCCCGCCCCCTCCACCGTCCTCTCCTGAGGCGAGCTGCTGGGCTGCAGCACCTGTGTCTCCACCTAATGCCACAGTCCTCCCTGCAGCCCTCAACCAGCACAGAAGAAAGGAGAAGACATGGGAAGCTGTCATACAGTCAGACACCTGGCCTGATACACACTGTCCTCTGTGTGTGTGTGTGTGTGTGTGTTGATGCTCGTTCACACTCTGTCCACTTGTGATCCAGAAACAAATGCAAGTAGCCAAGTGTGAGGAGGACCAGTGTTATGAATGGATGTGTCTCACACCACCTCCACATGTGGTTTGTTGACATGTTTTCAGTCTGTTTTGATGGTTGTTCACACTTGTCCTCAAAACCCGAGACGGATTCAAGTAGCCAAGTGTGAACAGGACCAAAGTCCATCCAACGACATCACATACAGAGTGTTCTCTTCCCTCCTCGCTCTCTCTCCCATGGCCTGTGTGTGTGTGTGTTTGCACTACACACAGAGGTGTTAAAGGCAACAACAACAACACTCTCTTGTTGACACATTCACACTGAGCTACGCTAAGCTGCACATGCCTGGACGCTCATTAGCGATGTTCAGCCAAAACAAGTGCAAACACAGAGGAGGACGCAGGATGAAAGCGGCGACGGTGCAGCGCCGCGGGAAAACCACAGCCGAGTGTTTAATATGCAGTGACTGGTGTGTTTGTTTTTCTCTCCTAATAGCAGTGGTTCTGGTGTGAGGTCTGAGCATGCAGCAGCCCTGGTGCCAGGTTGAAGTAATAGCTGTTGGATGTAGATGTCCTGTGCCATCAGTGCAGGGGCTCCTGTGGAAATGATGTTGCTGCAGCAGCCTGAAGGGATGATCCATGTTTGTTTCAAATCACATCTTATTCTGTGTTTTAACACAAGAAAACCCCAGAAACCACTGGGTCAGCAGTTTGCCATGATCCAGGTTTTTAAGATCTAATGTTTAACCTACAGTCTGGTCCTTTTGTCCCCCTCCTCTGGTAGTGGCAGTAACTACATGTTTAATGTTGATCGGTCAGTCATCTTCTGTACCTGCTCATCCAGACTAGGTCCTGGGGGTCTGCTGGAGTCTAATCCTGCTGGCACCGGAGAAAACCCGCCATGCACAGGGAGGACATGCAGTCCACACAGTCAACACAGAGGCTATTCTATTCTAGTCTATGCTATGCTATGCTATGCTGTTCTATGCTGTTCTATTCTATGCTATGCTATGCTATTCTATGCTGTTCTATGCTATGCTATTCTATGCTATGCTGTGCTATGCTTTGCTTTGCTATTCTATTCTATGCTATGCTTTGCTATGCTATGCTATTCTATTCTATTCTATTCTATGCTATGCTTTGCTTTGCTATTCTATTCTATGCTATGCTTTGCTATGCTTTGCTAAGCTTTGCTATGCTATTCTATTCTTTGCTATGCTATGCTATGCTATGCTGTTCTATGCTATGCTATTCTATGCTATGCTGTTCTATTCTATGCTATGCTATGCTATTCTATGCTGTTCTATGCTATGCTATTCTATGCTATGCTGTTCTATTCTATGCTATGCTATGCTATTCTATGCTGTTCTATGCTATGCTATTCTATGCTATGCTGTTCTATTCTATGCTGTTCTATGCTATGCTATTCTATGCTATTCTGTTCTATTCTATACTGTTCTATGCTAAGCTATGCTATGCTATTCTATGCTATGCTATGCTTTGCTATGCTATTCTATGCTTTGCTATTCTATGCTATTCTATTCTATGCTTTGCTATTCTATGCTATTCTATTCTATGCTATGCTTTGCTATGCTATTCTATTCTATG
>OOFC01042800.1:0-11654 GCA_900323345.1 Pseudochromis fuscus
GATGGATGGATGGATGATGGATGATGGATGATGGATGGATGGATGGATGATGGATGATGGATGGATGATGGATGGATGGATGGATGGATGATGGATGATGGATGATGGATGATGGATGATGATGGATGGATGATGGATGATGGATGGGTGGTGGGTGGATGGATGATGATGGATGGATGGATGGATGGATGATGGATGGATGGATGATGGATGGATGGATGGATGATGGATGGATGGATGGATGATGGATGGATGGATGATGGATGATGGATGGATGGATGGTTGGATGGATGGATGATGGATGGATGGATGATGGATGGATGGTGATGGATGGATGATGGATGGATGGATGATGGATGGATGATGGATGGATGGATGGATGGATGGATGGATGGATGGATGGATGGATGGATGATGGATGGATGATGGGTGGATGGATGGATGGATGATGGATGGATGGATGGATGGATGGATGGATGGATGGATGGATGATGGATGATGGATGGATGGATGGATGGATGGATAAGCCTGGTATGACCAGTGAGAATCATAAACTAGATTAACATGTTCCTGTATGTGGAAATCACCTTTAAAACATTGAGTGCCGTGTAAAATTTTAGGTACTGATGGAGGCGTCTGATTGCTTCCAAATTCACTCAAGGACAACTCGTCTTGCTCCTGATGTTAACCAGTCTGCCAACTGAATATAAAACTAATCTGTAAAATTCCATCCTGCCTTTCCATATTCATCTGGTCCCTGAACATTTACTAATGTTGGGACTGGGAGGCTGTGAAAGCTACCATCCTGCAAATGGAGGAGCATCGTACTTGTCGTCTCTCACTTATTCAGAGGGTCTGGAAAAGCCTCAGCAAAGAAGCTCAGACTTCCCTCTCCCACTTTCACCAGCTCCTCCGGGAGAATCCCGAGGCGTTCCCAGGCCGGCCCAGAGATATAATCCCTCCAGCGTGTCCTGCATCAACCCCGAGGTCACCTCCTGGTAGGACACATCCAAGACACCTCCCAAGGGAGGTGTCCGGGGCGCATCCTTACCAGATGCCTGAACCACCTCAGCTGGCTCCTCTCAACATGGAGGAGCAGCAGCTCTACTCCGAGTCCCTCCCAGATGACGGAGCTCCTCCCCCTGTCTCTAAGGCTGAGCCCGACCACCCTGCAGAGGAAACTCATTTCAGCTGCTTGCATCCACGATCTTGTTCTTTTGGCCAAACCTCATGACCACAGGTGAGGGTTGAAACATAGATCGACTGGTAAATTGAGAGCTTTGCCTTCCGGCTCAGCTCCCTCTTCACCATGATGGACCGGTTTAGCCCCGATGCGCCTGTCGATCTCCCGCTCCATCCTACCCTCACTCATGAACAAGATCCCGAGATACTTAACCTCCTCCACCTGAGGTAGGACCTCGCCCCCGACCCGGAGCAGGCAACCCACCCTTTTTCAGCTGAGAACCACGGCCTCAGACTTGGAGGTGCTGATCTTCATCCCAGAAACTTCACATTTGGCTGTGAATCGCCCCAGTGAGAGCTGGATGTCGCTGTCCGACGGCGCTAAGAGGACCACATCGTCCACAAAAAGCAGAGATGAGATCCTCCCGCCACCAAACTTGACCCCCTCCCCCACCTGGCTGCGCCTAGAAATTCTGTCCATAAATGTAGAGAACAGAACCGGGGACCATGGGCAGCCCTGGTGGAGTCCAACCCTCACCAGGAACAGGTCGGACTTACTGAGGAGCATCAAATCATTGAAAAGCTAAATTTATTACCAGCCAGTGGTTAAAACACTTAAAGCATCAGTTCAGCCGCATTACATGGTTGTTTGGCAACATTTCAGTAGATATGATACGGATATGATATGATATTTTTTTTTATTATGGAAGCAAATGGTGAATTCAAAAACCCTTCAAATTGTTGCTGTGTTCAGAGGTTTTAAGTCTGTAATCTGTTACGCTGTTGTTTTACATTCACCTTCTCCCTGAACATAGTTTCAGCTAACAACTGTTGGTGAGATCTCAGTTTTTCAGGAGTTTTCCAGGACAGGTCTGAACCCTAAGTAAAGAGTAATACATAAAAACTTTGACTGGTACACAGAAATATGTCTTCTTTGGATTCTCTGCAGCTACCTGCTTACAATGAATAGAATTACTGAGTCATTTGAGACCGACATCTATGTTGGGATACAGTAGGATTATATTTCCAAATGATTATTCTGCAGTGTGTGTTATTGAGATTGACAATTTGTGGTCCTTCATACTGTGCACAAATCACAAGGGTTCAGCGTTAGGTCAGTGTGCTGAGCTCCCATCATTAGGCTGATAGGCAGGCTGTGAAGGGATCTAATTGGTCGGTCAGTGAGTGTAAAATGTGTTGTATACAAATGAACAGAAGACACTCTCATAAGCTGTAAAGGTTTATCACAGTGCAGAGCACCAAAACAACAAGAGGCAGGACACTGGACAGAATGCGACCTGAGCCCAGCACATACACACCAGACACTAATGTGCATCTGCATACATTCAAATTCATTCTGAATCATAGCAACAGCGTATAGGCCATGTCATTAGTGTCTAAAGTACACTCCACACTTACACACACACAAATCCCACAAGGTGGCCAGCATGGTCTAATTGCCTTGGATTGGCTATGGGCCGTGACAGAGCGGCAGTGAGGGGGCCTTGTTGTGAACAAGGGCACACTGAGGGTCAATTGTCCTTCCAGTGAATAGTCTCTTCCTTTGGTACACAGTACTGAACAAGAAAGGGTCATTATTTTCCTGTCCAACGTGAACTTCCCTCCCCTCTTCATAGAGACGGGCATACATGACGGCCAAACATGAAGTTCATGGGGTGAAAACGAAGTTCAATCAAACTCGCACAGCAGAGTATGAGTTGAAAAGTCAATGGGAAACCAGTAGGAAACTGGTTTGATAGGATGCTTGATTTCTGTACTTTTTTGTGCTGGAAAGTTGCCACAAAATCTACTTCACTACAAACTCAAACATATAAGTACACGGTTCAGTACACTGAAACTGGGAGTTTCATCTCTGGTGCACGTGACACCACAACAGTGTCTTGGATGGTTGTGGTTGGGTGTGGTCAGAAGGCTCTGCTGCATCTGGCATCACACCCAAGAGTAAAAGATTCCTTTATAAGTCCCACAATGAGACCACCTGGAGCAGCAGGACTGCTATGATGTGCAGGATAGATGCAGATCCTGGGAGTACAGTCCTACATGGACTGCAGAAAAGTGAAAAGACAAACCACTGGAAGTCATTAAAAGTAACATTTCAGACTCTGTTCAGTCACTTTACAGATGAACTCTGAACTTCACTTCTGTTAAAGGATTTAACTGAAACACAAGGTGGTGATGACAAGTGTGGAGTTCATGTAATGCTGCAAGTGTAAGATTTGGATCCATTCTGCTGAGGATCTGCTCACATGTCTGTAGTGGGTTTGTAGTAAAATCAGAACAATTGTACTTGTCAAGCTGAGGAAATCAGCCACTGAAATACACTTCCTTCAAACAGAGGCCAGTTACCCGGAGCAGCTGAGCAATTCATGACTTCTGAATTAAAGGTGTTGAACCTCTGACCACACATCAGACCCGACCCGACCACGCCCAGCTCTGATGTAATGTGTCACCAAACCGTCAGACCTGATTAAGTTTCTCTTCACTTGAAAACCTTTCCATCACACACCAGTGACACTGAGCTGTTACCTTTTGGACTCCAGCTGCTCCTTCAGTTTGCTGTACATTTCTAGAACTGCAAAGAAAGAGAAAGCAAGTTGCATTATTAGTGTAAAACTTCAAACTTTTACTCCATTTGGATCCAAAAGAACATATTTAATTCTCCAGATTGCTTTTGTTCCCTCTTCTCTCCTACTGTTAACCCCCGTTAAACGGCGGGCGTGACTCCTGTTGCAGTGTGGCCACGCCTCCTTAAGTAGGGGAATCTTAAATGTCATTTTCTCTGGAAAATGACAAAGTACATCTGAATCTGAATCTGAACCTTTACGGTGTCTACCCAACTCTGACATCAAGAGTCTACCCGAACCTTTCCCGTTAGCACTGGGCTTGTTGGAGTCACAGACCTCTCTGCTGCAGCAGGTGGCAGCTTTACACCCTTATACATTTTACAGGAGCATCATTAACAACAAATATTATTGATTTTCTGCAAGTGACTCCTGACTGTATTTCCCTGGTTCAGAAGAATTCTCACACAATCCTCAAAGGTCACACTTAAAGACTGAGTACATGTGACTCCTGACAGCAACAGCACACCATCATTAGAAGTACAGACGGTGGTACCTGGTATACAGAGCTGCAGCTTCTCCACAGTGGTGGCCATGTTCCTCTGCTGCATCCGACAGCGAATCACCTCCTCTGTCTGAGCTGTCACCTGGGGGAGGGAGCACACAATGGAAGGAGACAATGAGAGAGAGGCCACCACTGTTGACTACTGGGTTAAAGAACGGTCATGTCTAATGCAGAACTGTCTTTGCAGTTAATGAGCATGCATATGTCCTGACAGGAGAACAAAAGCACTGTTTTGTCTTCTGCACACTCATGCATCCACAGACTTACCTCCCTCCCTGCTTCTTGTAGTCTTCGATTAGTGTCAGTCACTTGACCCTTTGAACACAAACAGACATCGGTTTAACTGTACGGCCTCCAAATCTCACCTTTGATTATTCTCACAAGTCCTACAAAATTTCCACTAAATAAATCCATATGATCCAAATGAGCAGTGTGGTCATTTTCATGTTGCTTTTCCTCTGACACAGAGCCCCATGGTTACATTAAAACACATCGACGAGCCACACTGTTGCACTGGTGACATGCTCCTTCATTACCATGAACATACAAACACTGTGGTTTATTTGGACTGAGTCCAACCTCCATCACATGTGAATTAATCCACTGCTGAAGGTGCTGGCCAACAAGCTCCTGTTAAAGTCAGATTAGATGACACCACAGTGACCAGCTGTAGGAAACCACAAGGTCTTTGTTTCAAATCTCGTTATTTCTTTAAAGAAACTGAGAGGAACCAGCTGAGGGCCACAGACGGTGCTAAAACAGACGAGCACACTGATGTGAAGATATTTTTACTAAAGTTAACCTTACTGTTTTAAACTGCACCACTTATCAAACAAAAATAATACAATGAACAATGCTAATGGTGTTGCAGCTGGGCCACTGGAAAACTACAGAAATCTGCTAAAAATACACAAGAAGTACAACACTCTTTGTAACTTTCATTTTACAATACATCCTGTGCAATCTCTAGGATTTTAATGTTCACTGAAGGTGAAATATGAATGAAAAATCCCTTTGAAAGAAACCTTTATTGATATCTGTCAATTAACAAACTATCTACATGAAATTACAGATTCACTGCCTCGTAGTACAGTTAATCATAACTAAGTTTCAGAAATGTATTTACTTTAACTGAAATTCAACAGTTTCAGCTATTCAATAAAAAACTTGAGTAAAATTATAATTTTGTGAATGTATTAAATAAGTCATTATTTGTAAAATAAATAAATAAAAATCCTTTTTGTTGGAGGTGCTAATGTGATTTTACGTTGGATATGTTAGTTCACATAAAAGCTGTAAAATGACAGGATCCTTCTCTGAGGTCTCTTCAGCTTGTACCAGTTAAACAGAACCAGTGACGTGTCACAGCCTGAACTGGGATTCATGGTGATTCACTCCTGAGACTAAAGACAAAGTGAACAGTGTTTCTTCATGTCTGTTTGAAACGGTGACAGCTGGGTGGTGTTTGTATGAACACCTTGCTGCTGGTCCTGCCATACGTCCTGTCACATGTCTGTCCGACCTTCCTCTTTCTGTCTGCTCCCCCTCTTCATGCCCTCTCTTTTCCCTCTCTACCTCCCTCGCTGCAGCTGCTCAGCCTTGTAATCAGCTCATTGTCCATGAAGGGGCAAGGACAAAGGCAGGCAAATTCAGATTAACCAGGCAGCGGGGACCTGAACCCATCGTCGGTGCACAGGGCCTTTCATGGGGTTTAATGGCTTGTGACAGGCTCTTTCTCACAGATTCAGTGACAAACTTCTCGATTCTGGATGGGGATTTTTGAACTCTCGGCTCTTGTCACACGGCTGAGAGCCATGACCCAATTGACCAGTCAGCTTTTTGATGACAATCCTTTCAAACAGCGAAGCTTCCAAACGAGGGGGAACCAGCTACATAATCACTGTTTCTTTTATTCAGTCGGCACCAGTGCAAGAGCGCTTGACAGCAAAGAGCTAGGTGACGTTAACGGAAACTGAACCAAGACTGTTATCTAAACCAACATAATGCCACACTGGTCAGCCAACAGGGAGAGGAACCTATGACCTTTTCATTATGGGACGGTGCCTGTTCTCAGTCATCACCTCGTCCTGCTACAGAGAAGAAGTCCTTGGTCAGCCCTAGCTACATGAGCTACCTCAACAGGCAGTTACAGCTGATGTCAGGTTTCACCTCTCAGCCACAGAGCCCAGTTTGGAGGAGGTGAAAGATTGTTCAGGCATGAACAGCAGGATCAGCTGAGATGAGTGGAGGACCAGAAACCCTCACACACACCTGCTGTGGACTGTTTGGCTCTGAGCTGTAACCGGGCCTTGGAGGGATGAGCGAATCAGGCTGCACACTCTTCTTAAGAAAAGCTTATTCAGGACTTGTCCTCTGATATTCAGTCAGGCCCAGAAGTATTTGGACAGTGACACAATCTTTCTGATTTGGGCCCTGCATGCCATTTGAAATGAAACAACTACAATGGAAGTGAAGGGCCGACTTCAAGGTTTAATTCAAGGGGTTGAACAAAAATATATGATTAAACATGTAGGAATTGTAGCTATTTCTATCCAGACCCTCCTCATTTCAGGGGCTCAAAAGTATTGGACAAATAAACATAACCCTCAATAAAATGTTACTTTTCAGTATTTTGTTGAAAATCCTTTGCTGGCAACGACTGGCTGAAGTCTGGACCCATGGACATCACCAAACGCTGGGTTTCCTCCTTTGTGATGCTTTGCCTTTACTGTCTGCAGTTGTTGTTTGTTTGTGGGTCTTTCCTTAAGTTGTGTCTTGAGCAGGTGAAATGCTCGACTGGGTTGAGATCTGGTGAGTGACTCGGACACTGCAGAATGTTGCACTTCTTTCCTTTGCTGGGCTGCTTTTGCAGTATGTTTTGGATCATTGTCCATCTGGACTGTGAAGCGTCGTCCAATCAGCTTTGCTGCATTTGGCTTAACCTGACAGAAAGTAGATCCCTATACACTTCAGAATTCATCCGGCTGCTTCTGTCTTTTGTCACATCATCAATAAACACAAGTGACCCAGTGCCATGCCCACGCCATCACACTGCCTCCAGCATGTTTTACAGAAGATGTGGTTTGCTGTGGATCATGAGCTGTTCCAACTCCTCTCCCATCGCTCTGGTTCTGGTTCAGGTTGATCTTAGTCTCATCTGTTCCAGGACTGGACTGATCAACTCTGACCTTTCTACTTTTGAGGCTGATCAATAGTTTGCACCTTGTGGTGAATCCTTTGTATTTCCTCTCATGAAGCCTTGTCTTGTGCTAGACTTAGACACTGATACACCTACTTCCTGGAGAGTGTTCTTCCCTTGAGTAGATGTTGTGAAGGGGTTTTTCTTCACCATGGAGATGATTCTGTGATCATCCACCACTGATGTCTTCCATGGATGTCCAGGCCTCTTTGAGGTCCCAAGTCTCACCAGTTCACTGTATTTTTTCTCAGAATGCACCAAACTGTTGATTTGGCCTCTCCGAACATTTCTGATATCCCTCTGTTGGATTTCTTCTTTTCTTCAGCACCAGGATGATCTGTTTCACCTCCAGCTCCTTTCACCACATGTTGTGTGTTCACAGCAACAGCTTCCAAACATCACACCTGGAATCTGCTCCAGACCTTTACACTGCTTAATAGATGACAGGTTAACGATGGCAGAGCCTGTGCAGCCTTGGTATTTTTTTGCAGCCTTCGGAGTCAGTGTATCCAATTACTTTTGGTCCCTTGAAAAAGAGGCAGCTATGTATTAAAGCACTGTCATTCCTAAACACTTGCTCCAATTTGGATGTGAATACTCTCAAATTACAGCTCAGAGTCTGCACTTTAAGTCCACGTTGATTATATAATTGTATCCTGAATATGTTTTCATAAACAGCTAAAACAACAAAACTTGTATCAGTGTCCACATATTTTCGGGCCTCACTGTAAGGCTGGTGTGGCTGCTGGAAACAAACCGGGACAGTTTCTGTACAGGACAGCAGAGCATAAGAAATACATGTGGTATAAAAATGTCTTAGAATTAATTTTACAGTACAGTAGTATGTCAAGAAATGCAAAAAATATTGTTGTGCAGTAAGTCACACCAAAAGCCACAGTGTAGAAAATGACAAAGTATAGTATGCAACAAAAAGCCATAATGTTCAACAGAAATGTGACACAATGAATCAATCATTTTCCAGGACCACTCTGTGGTTTTCAGGACTTTTTTCTTTCAATTTCAGGAAAACTGATTTAAAGATTCCAGGATTTCCAGGCCATGTGGGAACGCTGGGAACGTCTCGAACACCAACACCAAGTCCATGTAAGATCTGCCTCTCAAGTCATTTGGTGGTCATGCTGCCACTTCCCTCATCTGATCTTATTAACCAGCACAGATGCTTACTGTGCTGCAGCTCAGCCACTGGGCATTTCAAATGTTCAAAGTGACACTAACAAAGCCAGAGGTCAGCAACAACAGCAACGACTGACACCACAGTTAGTTTCTACCTTTGCCCGTGATGCAGGCTGAGGCTGTTCAAAGCAGAGACGACTATCTCCTCTGAAGGAAAACCCCTCATCATTTGGTTGTTGTCACAATCTAATGCTTCACATGGTCGCTGTGGGTTACAACACTATGACCTGTATTTGGCCTGGAGTCGTCTTCACTCTTACCATCAGTTTCTCTGCGTCAGCGCGGACTTTGAGGAGCTCTGTGATGGCATCCACAAAACCTTGGTGGTGGAAATTACACATCTTCTCAATCTCACGGTCATGGTTTCTTATCCTGGCATCCAGCTTTTCCATGAAGCGCTTGTGGGCGTTGGGCTGGTCATCGTAAATAGACCTGAGACAGAAGAGAGAAAACAGAGGAGTTGAAGAACGGAGGGAAATGATGTCAGGTAAGAATTCACAAAACAACTTTCAAAATAGAAAACATTGCATTGAAATATTTAGACAGTAACAATGTTAAATATTTGTTTAGGAAAGCTGCCTTGTAAGGACCTTTGCAGAGTCATACTGGTGTAAAACCAGTGTAAACAAGACCGACTTCCACTTCAGCTCAGAAATTGATTCATGAATCATCACCACACTGCTAATCGGTGAGTATTTCTGAAATTTATATCAGTTTAAAAATCCTGTGTCTGTTGGGTTCTACTCATAAAAGACAGTTTCTGTGCTGGGCTCTTCATTAGGAAAGAATACTAAAGCTGCACAAGACAATATGTTGACATCATTAACTATGGATACTGAAAAATAAGTCGTCACTCATAGTGACAACACGCACATCCAACAGTCACAGTTCCTCTCAGGTCAACATCACCTTTGAGTGGGTGACGGTGTCTCCAGAATCAACAACTATATTCAGCTCCTTGTTTGTTGGTCTAACTCAGGGAGGTGTCCCTTTGAACACCTGCACCAGGACCAGACCATTTCAACAATAATCACTCCTGATCAGCAGTGTTGGAACCCACAGTGCTTCCTGACGTGTGTCTTCTGAACAACTGTCCTGCAAAAACCCTGAGGAGCAGCCTGACTGGTGGCAGGGAGGCACTGGGGGCCAGGAACCCTGCCATGAACCACTACTGGTCATCCAACCACCACACCAACACTGAGATACAGACATACACATGGCCATCTGTGTCGGGTGAGATGCTAGGTCAGGAGGGAGCAGAAGTAAGTGTGTGTGTGTGTGTGTGTGTGTGTGTGTGTGTGTGTACAGTGTACAAAAGCATTAAAATCAGCTGCCTAATATCATACAGTCCCCACTGACCCATGTAGACCTGGACTCCACAGACCTCTGGAGCTGTGCTGTGGTAACTGCCACCAAAACATTAGCAGCAGATCCTTTAAGTTGTGGAAGTTTTGAGGTGGAACCTTCACCGATTGGACTGGTTTGTCCAGAACATCCCACAGATGCAGGATTAGACTGAGATGTGGAGAATGTGTCTGTCATGTTCCTCCAACCATCCTGCAGCATGTCTGCAGTGAGTCAGGGAGCATCCTCCTGCTGAGAGAGGAGACCGCCATCAGGGAGCACTGTTTCCATGAAGGACTGGACCTGGTCTGCAGCAACCTTCAGGAAGCTGCTGCAGGTCACAGTAACATCCAGATGATGGAGGGACCAGAGGTTTCCCACAGAACACTGTCCACAACATCACACTGCCTCCACTGGCTCGCCTTCTTCCCACAATGCACACACACACACCTGGCTGTCCACATGTCCAATTGTGATGTGTCCACTGTAGCAGGTGTAAGTATTGGACAGGTACTGACCACTGCAGACCAGGAACACCTCACAACCCCTGCGGCTGCTGGGTGTTTGAACAGAGAAACTGAATCCACCAGCAAGCCTTCAGTGTAATGAATGTATGACAACATCATGGGTACATAGATGTGTGCAGCAGTCCATTGTCCAGCCACAGAAATGATGGTTACAGATTAAAGATAACAGCAACACAGAGAAGGTTCGACACACTTCTGACACAGGAAGGAAAAAAACAGCACGACCACTACCATTCAGGTTAGCTTCATTTAACAGGTAACAGCTCCACCTAGTGGCACTGAAGTAAAATGCTCCTCTCTGAATTTGTTAATTACTCATATGCAGTTCATTGAAATGTAACTGCTTACTTACTGTGGTTAATTTACGTAAGTGTTAATTTATACATTATATGACCAAACAAATGTCCTAGTTAGTGATCCAAAAATTATCTGCCCTATCAGCCTATGCCTTTATGATTCATGAAGACCTCTTTATTGTTCGGTTCTGCTGCCGGTCACTTCCTGCCGATTTGCGTGACGGTAACTCTACCTGGACAAACTGCCTGTCACCAATAGTCGGAGACACTTTGTTAAACAAATCAGCTGCGCTGTCAAATCAAATGTTCATCTCACTGAGACACAAGAGGAAGGCAGGATCTGACCTAAAGGAAAAAAGGGGGTGGCTACAAATGATTTCATTCATTAGTGATCAAGTTTTGGTCTCAAAAATGTATTTAAATCATTAATATGTTAAAAAAAATTTTGCAAACAAAGTTAATCCAAATCCCAACAGCAGTTGTTGTGCCCTCTCAGTCCCACTGAGTCTCCCAGGAGCAGGAAACTGACCAGGAGCTGACTGGCTCTTTGCAGCTCACCTTTTAATTCACAAGGTTTTTATGTTTTTCCATCATTACGTGGATCTAGGGCTGGGCGATATGGCAAAAACACAATGTCACAATTTTTTTACTATATAATCACAATTTCAATTTTATCACGATTTAAAAAAAAAAAATATATATATATATATAAGTTAGATTACATTTTAAAGAGAAACATTGAAAAAATAAAGTAATGTATTCAAA
>OOFC01042801.1:0-10708 GCA_900323345.1 Pseudochromis fuscus
CCTCTGTGCCCCATCTCTCCACTACACCCACACACACACACACACACACACACACACACACACACACACACACACACACACACACACACAGAGCAGAGCAGAGAGAGGCTCAGAGCGCCTCACAGTTTGCACACACACCACTCCCACTTCACTTTAACCCCTCATGCACACGTGTGGATATGTCACAGATGGGAACAAACTGTGGTAAAAATCGAGATGAAGAAGAGGAAGGGAGGAGAGAGAGGAGCAGTGGCAGCAGCTGAGGAAGGAGGATGAAGAGGTCAGAGGTCGCTCAGAGATGGGGAGGAAGGCTGGGTTCATGCATATCATCGATCAGTGTCAGGACACACACAGAAAGAAGGAGGTAAAGAGAGGAAGCCTGTGTGGTCTGCAGGAAACTCAGCCCCACTACTCAGGACCCGGTCCGTGATAGTGGATCAGATCCCCACTCAGTGCACAGCTACACCCCATCAGACCCCCTGCTGGTCTGACAGATCCCGCTCTGCTGGATGTGACCTGTGTTTGTGTTTGTGTGAGATACTCTGCGCAGGCCTCTCCTGCAGACTGGATCTGGTCCTGACTGTGAGCACATGTTGACAGCTGGATGAGGGTGTAGGTGGAGGGGGGGTGCAGAGTCAGGGTCAGACTGTGGGATGTAACACCTCAGACACACACCCTTCGTTTGTGTTGTGTACCGGGGGATCACGATGCAGCATGGGAGGTAAATATGATGGTGATGAGAGGTAACCATGACGATGACTGATGTAGAAACAGGTGTGGGGTTTTTTTGTGTACAGTTGTTACATTATCAATGAGTAATTAAAGGATGGTAGCACTTCAAGCTAATCACTTGAATTTGAAGTAATCTCACAGCAAGACAACAACATCCACACTAATCCTCTCCTCACTGAATGCTACCATCCGATAGGTCAGACTGGTGAGCAGGCAGTGCACCCTGGGAGGTCCCCGTGGCGGATGGGACAGACTGACTGACCCATCCTGAGGACATGTAAGTCTGTCCACTCTGCTCAGTACTGAGGGCGAAGTGGACACAGCCCTACCTGACTGAGGACTGGTCTTCTTGGCCGCCTTCTCCTTCTTGAACTTGGGCACTATGCGAAACATGCTGCTGCGACTGTTCCTCTTGCCGTAACCCAGAGAGGGGTCCTGGTACATAAGCACAGTCAACCTATAGCCTTTCATTTAGCTACTCAACTCTCCCGTTACCTGGAGCCATGACACTCTGAAGACAGTACAGGAAAACACAGGTGAACCCTTTGGAAATGAGCTGGACATCAAATCATCAGATACTCTCTGGATGTGTTTTACTCTCCTCAGGTCAGTCCACAGCATCTGTTTATGTCACTGTGCTGACAGAGCTGCTGGAGGACACCTCAGTAAGGTTCACTTCTCTCCTTCACCAAACTTCACCTTCAGGACAAACATGTGGTTCAGCAGCAGGTTGATCTGCCTCAGACTTCAGGTCTGTCTCTGATCCTGATTCAGGAGTTTGTATCTGGCCATGTTGGCTGTTTGGAGCAGGAAGTGACCATATTTGGACATGAGGGGAGGAGGGAGGAGGCGGGAACAAAGTACTGACTGAATATTTGAGGATGGAAAATGAACATTGTTGAATTAGAGTTTTGCATTTTATTTGCACTTCAGTTTCCTCCTCCATGTCTATAAACAGTCTCCTGCAGGGACACGACTCCTCTGTTTGTGTTTATCTGCAGCTCAGTTACAAGGAGGCAGTGCAGCCGGTGAGGTGAAGAACATCTGAACCACAGAGTCAACCACCGACCAACATCTGACCCTGACCTCAGCTCTCATTACTTTCTAACCATTTTCAGCTTCATCAAAGTCTCTGGAGATTTTCATAATTGTAACTTGGATGAAGATTGATTGACACAAATATCCAGATCCTTCCAAAGGGTTCCCTCATACCACTGGATATATGAACAGACTATAGGCACTAACAAAGTGTTAACATAGATGTGTACAAAGTGTTGGTGCTGAGGCTGCTTACCTCCTCATCGTTGGGCTGCAGGATGTGGTAGAGCCAGGGGATCTCTCCCAGTTTGCCCAGTTCACACTCGACGCTCTGCAGAGCGTTGGAGAGCTGCTCCTCCTCCGGGGGGTCCAGTTGCTGCGAAGGGGAGAGAAACAATCAAGGTCATGGATGAAACATGTGGACAATCATTAATAACCTGATGAACAGAGAGAAGGACTCACCAGAGACACTCGGCCCAGCAGCAGAGACTCGGTCTCATTGTAGAGCGCCTTCACTGTGCTCGCCACCTCGATCGCCGTGTTCCTCGTCAGGCTCTGGACAAACACACACACACACACACACACACACACACACACACACACACACACTTCAACCTCTTTGCTTTGTTTACGTGGGTCACTGACCTGCTGGACTTTAACTTTTGTTGCCACTTTGAGTAAAACATTTTTTTTGTTCATCTTTGTTAGAAATTTCCAGGACCATGTGACACATTTTAAAGGATCTGCTGTAACATAGTGACAAATATTAATCAGTGGTGCTGCTGAGTGTCCATCACATGTGTAACTTTGACCTGTAGTGACCTCTGCTGGTAGGTAAGTTTGTTTCACAGGATGTAACAGAGGAGTGTGGACCTGGTGTTAACCTCTCCTGTCCCGTGTGACTGACCTCTGGGAACTTGGGGTGTGTTTTGTTGATGGCGTGCGAGGCGGCGTTGACAGCGTGAGCCAGCTCCTGCTCCAAGAGGCCGTTGGTCTTCGCGGCCTCACAGATCCTGTGAAGACACCACAGCTGAGTCAGTGTGTGATGGAGGGGGCGGGGCCTGACCTTCACACCACAGTGCAGTGCTCACCTGGTGATGAGCTCCTCTGCAGCGCGGGCACACATCTGCACCAGGGCGGCCTCCTCCTCCGTGGCCAGGTCCACAGACTGCTGCGGGTACAGGTGAGGCCGCAGGGGAGGCTTATCGTACTTCAGCTTGTCCTCCCACGACTTCAGCGTGTTCTCAAACGCCTGCAGGAGTCACAGGACACGTCACACACTGAGACATGTTGAGTTGTTTTAACCCACAGCTGAGTAAACACTACCTGCTGGGTTCATTTAAACCAACAAGATGGACGGTTTCTATCAACATCTGATTGTTTTTACCCAAACTGTTGTTATTTCAGTTCCCATCTGACTGGGAGAAAACACCCCAGCAGTTTAACCCCTGTCAGGATCCACAACTGTCACAGAAACTCCGCCCCCCTCAGTTTCTCAGACACCTCCCCCGCCGCCCTCCGTCTGTCTCACCCGGTCTCTAGTGAGCATCTGCGCCCGGTTCTTGTGCTGGATCTTGATGACTCCCGGTGGTTGGATCCAGGCCTCGCCGTCCACCTGGATGGGAACGCCCTCATCGCCCAGGATGGTGATCTTCACTGTCCGACACTGGATCCCACAGAGGCTCAGATTATTATTATTATTATTATATATTCTCATTATTATTTATCACTTCACTGTTCTTACTGTGTCTCCTCACCTGCGCGATGCGGTGATGTTGCAGTTTAATGACTCTGGACACGGCCATCTGCATGCTCCCAAACACAGCCACCACCTCCAGGATCTTATCATCGAATGACGGGGCACAGAAGATCTGCACAACACAACAATAACAGTAAACACATCTGTAGATAATGGACTGTATGATCATTTAAAGAACCACGGTGGTGTTGTTCTGAACTTTAACATTCAATCAACAGGGACCTGTTTATTATAGAATTATAAATACCATGTAACATGAGGCTTATCCTTTGATGTGTCTCTAAACTGTGAAGCAGCATCTCCCTCGCTCTCATTCATGTGTTAGAATAAAATAAGCCCCTCCTCCAGAGGACAGACTGTGTCCTGTCAGCTCAGTTCAGCTGAAGCCTGAATGAGAAATGAGTTGATCTGCAGACAGAGGCTCTGATATCGATCTCTGGCTGCAAACTCTGCACGAAAAGGTCAAAGTGATGAGGAGTCAGCATCTGCCCGAGTGCACAGACGGAGACTCAGCGAAAAAACACAACAAGAAACCAAACTGCTGGAAGGAGAAGGGACGAGTCTCTGAGGTGCTGTGAGGGGCAGCGGCCACTAGGTGGAGACATCAGCACAGAGTAACTGACAGCAGGAGTTTATCATCACTGACGAGGACTTTAAAGGTTAAACTCTGGTTTTACAGTCGGTGAAATGCACAATTTATACTTGTGTGTGTATGTGTGTGAGTGTGTGTGTGTGTGTGTGTGTGTGTGTATGCGTGTGAGTGATGACTAAGTTCATCTAAATGCCCTCTCCTTGTTTCTGCTTACCTCCTCTCCAGCACAACAGTTACATAACACCCAGTGCACTTTCTGTGTGTGTGTGTGTGTGTCCAAGGGTAACCTCTGCAGGGGCTCGCTACAGGGTGTGTGTGTGTGTGTGTGTGTGTGTGCAAACTGACACTATAATCCCTCAGCAGCCGTTGTGCTCTGAGCCTTAAACAAACAAGCAGATATCTGTCCGACCTCCTCCCCCTGCTCCTCCGAGGGGGGCGGGGCCTCGTCAGACCAGGATCCACACCGTCACTCATTAGTTACCACAGAGTAACAGGGAGGGAGGAACACACAGATCCTGGAGTCTGACCAGGCTCTGACATCAGCAGGAGGAACGTACACGTCGAGGAGGTGGAGCAGGACCCAGAGATCACCTGGGGGACTGTACATGTACTCACATCATCCTCCTTGGTGCCGCCCCAGAAATTGGTCCCGCCTGCGTAGCTGGGAATGTTCAGCACGGCGATGCCCTGAAGACTGGGCAGGGGGATGTACTGGCCGTCGCACTGGGAGGATGAAAACATGACCAGTCAGTGTGTCTGCATGAAGTGCACTGAAATACACTCTGAACTGGTGCAACATGTTTTTATTTTTCTACTCGAGTACTCATATTTACTTCAGATTACTTAGATTTTCCACATGCATATTCATATTTATCTGTCAGTTTATATTTCTTTGGTTGCATGTTAGTAACTGAGACATGACTGATGCAGCTCCTTCCTTCATGTCTTCTAATTTACACAGATTTCATCAGTTCCTAAAAACTGACACAAGGATTCATATTGATGCTGTTATTGTTGTTTTTTGCCTAATTGCACCGGACACCATCCACTCAGCTGCAAACATGTTTTATTTTAATGGTTGAACATAAAAATCTGATACAGCTGAAAAGTCTGAATTCACCCCATCGTGGGGGAAGTATGATGTCAGAGCATTTCAACCAATCAGAAAGTTGGGAGGATTTTTCAGATTGGCTGAAAAACTCTGACATCAGATAGTTTCACTTTTTCATAAATGGTCAGATATGCCTGACATGTGTTACAGCTGTCAGCCTCTGTGTGTATGTGAGTAACAGTGAAGAGTAAACAGTGTTTCAACAGCTTCAGTCTTGTTGGGAAGGTTCCAGCTGGATCCTCGTCTCCATCACTCTCCAGGCTGTGATCTGATTGGTCCAGCTGCCTGGCACTAATGTAGCTTATTAGATATAAAGTTTTAGTTTTTTAGAATTTCTGTTTATTTAAAATCTTAAATCTCCTGCTGACCCCACCCTCTCCCACCACCACCACCACCACCACCCCCCTCACCTCCAGCTGGACTTTCTGCTCCAGGTTCTTGTAGGTTCTCTGCAGCAGCTCCTTTGTGCCCAGGACACCGTACCACATCATGTTCTTGGTGCGACTCCTGTGAAGAAGGTGCAGAGCCTGAGATCTGAACAGTGTGGAGCTAAAGGGAATCAACTGATCATTTCAATAGTCGATTAATCAGAGAAGTCGTTAGTTGCAGACCTACAGTTATAATATTTCCTTTGATCAGAATCAGAGTTTGTATGAAGAACTATTCCTCCTGTCCTGTTGATGCTAGCAGGCTAACAGTGTCAGCTAACTGTCTCACCTGCATTTCTCTGGATGCTCCTCCTGTCCTGTTGATGCTAGCAGGCTAACAGTGTCAGCTAACTGTCTCGCCTGCATTTCTCTGGATGCTCCTCCTGTCCTGTTGATGCTAGCAGGCTAACAGTGTCAGCTAACTGTCTCGCCTGCATTTCTCTGGATGCTCCTCCTGTCCTGTTGATGCTAGCAGGCTAACAGTGTCAGCTAACTGTCTCACCTGCATTTCTCTGGATGTTCCTCTCGCTTGTTGTTGAACTCCAGTGAGATCTTAGCGTCCAGCCCGATGCCAAAGTAGTTGTTCATGACACACTTCTCCATGTAGCCCTCTCTGGGTGGAGGAAAGGAAACACACGTTTACACCGAGGAGAAGCAAACACACCAACGACCAACAGGAAGTGACGAGGAGCGGCTCTCACAGGGAGTCGAGGTCGGGGTCGATGAAGGGCGTAGCACCGAAGGGGTCGATGTTAGCCAGCAGCATCTTACTAATGATGGAGCTGCCGGCGATGGAGGCGGCCAGACCTGCTCGCAGGCCTGCACATCATACACATCACACATGTCACACACTGCAGCATCTGAATGATTCTGACCCTGTTGATGTACTCTGTGTGTGTGTGTGTGTGTGTGTGTGTGTACCCGGGCAGATGATGCGAGTGTTGAGCACGGGGAGGTTCTCCTTGCTGGTGGTGAAGGGGGTGATGGTGAAGGAGCCGTAGGACTGAGTGCTGCGGCTCACCCTCCTCTCCGTCGGGGAGCAGGGACTCTTAGCAGCTGCACACAAACACATGCAGACAACTTCCTGTTACTTTGAAGTCTTCTGCTCAGTTTTGTGATTCCTGGTCCAGCACAACAGAGGACACTGAATAACATCACATCATAACAGCAGCAGAACATGAAGGAACAGGCCATTCAAAGAGACAGTGCTCTGTATAATGAAGGGAACAACCAGCAGAGCAGCTATGATCCACCAGAACCAGTCAGACGTCAGGAAAGGCTTTAAGAGGTTTTTACAAGATGTCCATATATATCAGGCTGAGAGAAGGGGAGGAGTTAGGGGCGGGGCTAGTCTGATTGACAGGTGGTCCATCTGAAAATCATTTCATCATTTCATCAAGGAGATATCAGGCTGAGAGAAGAGGAGGGGTCCAATGAGACAAGCTGTGAAGTCCAGATTCACACACACTCAGCAGCATCCTCAGGTTCAGCCCCACCTCCTCACTCCTCCCTTCATGTCCAAATATGGTCACTTCCTGCTCCAAACAACCAACATGGCCACGTTCAGATACCAAACTCCTGGATCAGGATGAGGTGTGACATTAGCTTCATCCAGAGTGTGATGCTGATGATGATGAGGAACAGATACATGCAGCTCCATCTGATTGGCTGTCACTGACTGATGAACTGAAGGGTGGATTTGAACTTGACCACTGGTGATGACCCCCCTGTGTTCAGGACCTCAGTGTGTTTCTGGGTCAGGGAGGAGTCAGGGGGCAGTCAGAGGGACGGGGACAGGGACAGGGGGGAGGTTTGACCGATGTCCTCCTTCTCTTCTAATGGCTGGAAAATGTGTGGAGGGAAGGAAGCGGCGCCACGATAAACAGGAAGAACTTCTGCTCCGAAGACAATAACACATCCTGTAGATGCTACACACACACACACACACACACACTGCTAACGCTGCGTGTATATAAATATCTACACAGTCGTTACAGTGGCCCTGTCTTCACAGTGTGGACAGGTACGACCAGTGACTGTTACAGACCTTCCCTCTGACTGGAGACCAGGGGATAAACAACTTCAACTGCAGTGAGAGGTGCAGTTTGACGGAGGGGAGAGTGTCTCCCAGAACTTTTAGCTCTAATCCCCGAGTTTATTTATGACAGGAAGCACGATTTGCGTCAGCGGGACTTTTTTCCATGAGCTGTGTCTGGTTGTCTGTGGTGCAGGGAGGCCAACGACCACAAGGTGGCGACATTTAAACCCCGTGGACAATAATCCTCCTTTCGCTAGACAGAGAAGAATAAATCTGTTTTTTATGTGTTTGTCCATCATCAGGTTTCAGTTGAGAAAAGAAAGAGAAGAGAAACTGTTGCAGCTATTTCCTTAAATCAGCCACTGATGAATCCAAATGTATTTTCAGAGTTGTCACAGAGAAAAACACCAGCTGGTGAAGTTGGAAACTGGGAGCGTGAACAGGCAGAACTGGGCAGGACACAGAGTTTGGAAACAGACCAGGATGTAAATTCTTTAAAAGTTTTTACAGCAGGTCACAGACTCAGAAAGACATGAAGCTGACGTGATGTCCTCACTGGTCTGTGACTCTGATCCTGATCCAGGAGTCTGGTATCTGAACGTGGCCATGTTGGTAGTTTGGAGCAGGAAGTGACCATATATGGATATGAAGAGAGGAGTGAGGAGGCGGGGCTGACCCTTGAACCTAAGGACACTGGTCAACCTGTCGATCAGACTAGCCCCACCCCTAACTCCTCCCCCCAGATCTCTGAGAAGAAGAGTTGACTTTATCTAATGACATCAGAATGACTTGTGGAGAAATGTATTGAATTGAAGTCAGTTGGAGCAGCACCTAGTGGCTGATGGTGGTATTACACTTCTGGTACTCTTCTTTTTACCCAGAGGTTTTTGGAGACTAACATCAGACCAAAACAGCAGAAGAAGAAACACTCACAGGACACCGCCTCCAGTTCCTTGGTGTCCTCGTCCTTCTCGCTGTCCCTGTTCTCCTCCTCGCTGTCCTTCCTGAACTCCAGAGGTGATGGAAGCTCGGTGTCGTCGGTGTGGGCGTTCTGCTCGTCCACCACTGAACACAAACACAGGACGGATCAACGTGCTGCAGACGACATCCACCTGCCTTCCTCTTCCTGTGTCATGCATGCCACAGAGTTTCCAGTGTGTGTAGGTGCAGGGTGTGTGTGTGGTACCTCTCTCAGCCTGCTCTATGATCTGCCGCACAGCTTTCTTCAGACTGTTGGCCCTGAGCATCAGCTGCTCCCTGCTCTTGAACAGCTGGTGTGGGGAACCTCCTCCTCCTCCTCCTCCTTTCTCCGTCTCCTCCTCCTCCAGCTTCTCCTTCAGCTCCGTCAGGCTCTCCTCGCTCGCCTCCTCCTCCTCCTCTTCCTCCTCCTCCTGCTCCTCCTCTACGATTGGTGGAGTGGCGTGGGGAAGCGGCGGTAGAGCCTGGCACTCGGTCTGGAGGGTCTGGAGGAGGGAGTCCAGCTTCTCGTTGAGGATGGCACACTGGTGAGGAGCAGACAGAGAAGATGGATGCTGATCATCAGACATGTGAGATGCAGGGAGTTGCAGAGAGTGGAGGATGTTTGTGGAGCTTACTTTGAGAGACATGGTGTCACACTCCTCTGCGTTCTCGGTGCTTTTTTCATACGCTTTCCCAACTTTGGCAACAAAATCCTTCACAGTTTCACACAGGATCCTAAAACACAAAGACAACATGAGCATTTCAAGACATTATTATTATTATTATTATTGTTATTATTAATCACCATCAGTATCATGTAGTTTGCTTGTGTCATAAAAATGCAGTTGGCAGAATAATATTTGGATGCACTTCACTCCTTCAATAAACTCCTGCTGTAATTACCACAGCTCCATGATGCAGGAGTACAGTGTTTGTCATATTTCCACCTTCAATCAAAACTGGAGCAAAAAGACCTTTAGCTGAACATACAGACTGGAAACAGAGAAACTAACAACCTGCTGCAGGAAAAGGGAAAAGCAACACATCTAAAACCCACTGGTTGGTTTGTCTCATTTGACTGTCAACGTGGCCATGTTGGTTGTTTGGAGCAGGAAGTGACCATATTTGGATATGAAGGGAGGAGTCAGGAGGCGGGTCTGATCCTTGAACCCAAGGATGTCACCCAATGTGGATGAGACTGGAGTTCAGGTCCAGTCTCCCCCAACTCCTCCCCTTCTCTCAGCCTAATATGGACCACCTGTCAATCAGACTAGCCCCGCCCCTAACTCCTCCCCCCAGATCTCTGAGAAGAAGAGTTGACTTTATCTGATGACATCAGAATGACTTGTGGAGAAATGTATTGATGAATATTTCTGGATTTTTTAATTAAAGGCAGCACCTAGTGGCTGTTGGTGGTATTACACTGTGTTTTGCACTTCTTCTGCACTGGCCTCATTTAGTTTCTTCATCCATGTAACCACTGTATGGCAGCAGGTTACTTCCTGTTGTGGACGTACATGCTGATATGTGAAACACTCACTTGGCCGAGGAGAGGACGACCGAGTGCTGCTCCGAGTTGAGGATCTTGGTGAGGTGAGTGGCTACTGAGTTCTCATAGGCTGAAATGTGAAACTGCAAAGAAAACACAGAAAGAAGAAACATGAGAATCACTGATCAGCTGCTCGTCGTGATGTTTTCAGGAGGTACGACTGTGGAGATGCTGCTGTTCCTGTGTGAACCTGAGCTGAGGTGAAGCTGAATTGAAAATGTCAGGCGGTGTTTGCAGCAGCTCCCTCCTCCTGCTGTGTGTCTGTGAGGAGTCCTGCTGGGTCTGACTGTGTCTGCTGAGGCGTGTGAGTGTCTGTCAGCTTCTGTGAGTACCTGGCAGTCGTCGGCTCCCTCGGGCGTGGTGGGGCAGCTGTGTTTGGGTGGGATCTTAATCTCGTAGGTCATGATGCTCCAGCGGTCCAGCATCTTGGTGCTGGCCCGCTCCAGCTTCTCCAGGATCTGGGGCAGCTGGGTGTCGTCGTCACATGACGGGCCCCAGCCC
>OOFC01042802.1:0-40894 GCA_900323345.1 Pseudochromis fuscus
AGCAAAGGGATGTCAAAAGCCTGAGTGCTGTGCTTGCATACTGAGGCATCCATCTGTCTGTCTGTCTCTCTGTTCCTGCATGCCCCTAAAGAGCCCCTCAGAATCCAAAGTTCATGAGTCCAGCCTTATTGCCTTGTTTCATTCTGTCAAGTGGCAGCCCCTCTTTTTTAATGACCCTCATGCTGCGCCTCTACTTCTTTGAAAAGTTCAATCCGGCTCCCCTCATACACTGTCAGCTCCTCTCTGACTGTGATAATTGAAGCCCCTCATCTTTAGAGATGGGCTAATTTGCTGCCTTTGTACCGTTTTGTTCTTGTCCCTTTTCATTGTATTATTTGCTCCACCTGTCATATTTCAGGATTCCTTGATGTTCCTCGGGTCTCACTGCCCTTCATGTGGACAGCACTGGCAGCCACCAGTACTGTCACCTACTGCCCCCCACTGGCCACACCAGGTACTGCACCTCCAGTATGAGGTTTTATTGAGAGTAAATGTAGTGATGGATTTGGCAGTAATAGTTTAACTTTCATCTGGTCGTGTTTTCTAAGGAAGCTGTTTCATTGGTTTTTCTATGGACTCCCTCGCTGACCACCCTGTGGCACAGGCGAGGAGAAATAATTTGGCAAAAGATTGTCAAGGGGCCAAAAGCTCATCGTAGGTGTCCTTCTCACACACTGTTGTAATGTTCTCACTTTGGATTGGCACTTGTGCACTCAGCAGTTTGGTGGTCTGCCCTGGTGTCCTGAGTAGGACACTTAGTTTTTACAAGTTTGCTGTTTCACCACAAAAACATCATTTTGAACTGTAAGAAGATTGGAGTCCACTAAATGATAGACTTGCATGCAATAACAAAAAAATACTGGTTTCAATATTAGAATGTGTTGTTTGAGAGGCCACAGCAATGTTTCTGTTTCACCATTTTGAGAATGGGTGCCTTAAAATAGCTCCGACCATTTTGAATTTGGCTACCTTCAGTGAAGGGGAGGATGTGCTGCAGCTGGCAGAAAGGTTTCCGACAGAGAGTATTGAGCCTCCCTGGATACATGTGTGTGCACACACACGCACTTGTACACAGACACAACACACATACACAGGCACACTTCTCCTCACGACTTGGCAGGCCTGCACACAGAGCTGGCCAGGGAACGTAGGCTAGAGAATGACTTTGCTTCTCTGTGTCAGCACTGGCCCTCCAGCACAGAGGTGGGGGATGAAGGAGGGACCGCTACTATCCTTTGCTTGAGTGCTACTAATAAGAACAGGAAGCCCAGATAAAGGGCTCTCTTTCATGCTGTACCCACAGCCATAATGAGGCCTGGCATCTGATGGATTACCCAGACTTATTTCGCAAAGGCTGCCTCATTTTTCCAGTCGCCCTCCACTACCCTCAGCTCTCCCAGTCTGTTGAACAAAGACCAGTCTTTTTAGAGCCTTAATGCTTTCATCGTGCAGCCATCATATGTGTCTGGACTTTGTACCTCCCTCTCATTAATCGTTCAGCAATAAGTCTGACATGATTTCCTCAGAGCTACAGGAGAAACTGTAAGAGAAACCAGTGACGGTATTGGACATAACAGCGCCCCTCTAGTCAAAGACATAATGACCAGCTATACATTTTCATGTAAAGCAAATTCCTTCAACTGGGAAATGTTTTAAATTACTGTCAGCCATTGATGAGGTGAAAGACCTTCAGCCTTTAGTGAGCTAGACTTCAAGCTTTGATTGGTTTGAGTTGCAGTTTAGTGTCCAAGATGCAGCCTACTTCAGCACTTGTATATATTACATTTTAATATTAAAGTAATATTGCTCTTGACCTTTTCAATATGTTTTTGTTCTGTTATATTTTGTTATATGTTATATTTCATGTTTACACTGTCTTATCTTGCACCCAGCCCACTGCAACTTCTCATAGAGACCTACCGAACCCTAGGGTTGGGTACCAAGTAGGAACCGAATTAAATGTAGTGAGTACCGGGTACCCATAAAAAAAAATTATAATTTTGGTTCCGCTTATCGGTTCCTAGATGCGCTCATTTACACAACACCTGCAAATGGACTTTAGATATCTTCCAGGACCTGTCTGTTACGTATCTAACACGTCACGTGACGCCGCTAGCTTGCTAGCAACAGGCTACCTAGGCAGTGACGTACTGACCTTTTACGTGACATGGCCCCAACTTGGCTCCTTGCCAGTGGAAAAGCAAACCAGTTCATAGGAGAAACGGGATCTGAACCAACTAACCACCAGCCCTGAACTAGTACCGTTCTTGTTCGGTGGAAAAGGGGTAATGTAAAAAAAAAAAAAAGGATTTATTTTAGTGGAGAGAGCGGCCAACACGGAAAATACAACACGTCTCGGAAATTAATATGTTAAATATGAACCGGAACCGAAATGATAATCGGATTCATAAAAATCCTAACGATACCCATCCCTACCGAACCCAAATATGTGATCAACGTAGTCACAAATCCAGTGTTTATGATTCCTGCAACATGGTTGTTGCACAAAGCACATTCACAACATGAATGAACAGCTGAAGCAGTTCTCTTTCTGAAAAAAGACAAAGACTGTGTGAGCATTCATCAGACCCTTGACATCTGCTTGCTGTTCCCAAACTATGGCCAAAACAGCTGGATAACAAAGTTTTCCAGGGGTTTGTGTGCGTCAGATATTGTGGCTTCACAAGTAGGACATTTTATCCTAGAAAACTACTTGTCCATTTACAGGACCAAGGCTGAGGTGACTGTGTGTGAATCCCTTATTCAGTGATGGGAATAACACAAACTAATTCCACATCATCACCACCCTCAGGTGCATCTTCCCCAGCAGACCTGTTGTCATCAAAACCCTCCAATATCAGTCCTAACCAGCTGCAGCACCATATTGTGGAAATAAGCCAGAATGATACATTTCTGTATTATTTTGTCTGGTGTTGACATTGTAACAGAGAAAATACTGTCCACCATTCAGTCAAAGTGCAAATGACAGTACTGCTCTAAATCATTTTCATAAATAACAATGTAATGTTTCCTATAACATAATTTAAAACCAAAAAAAGATGAACTATACTGTATGTTAGGTTGAATTTTGGAAGTCAGTGTGGTAGTTGCTTTTTTGTCATTTTGCAATCAACGCATGTGATTGTCTAGTCTCGTCTTCTGATTGGTTGGTTCTTTCCTGAGTTTAATTCATTTGTTAAAAATCACCATACATGATTTTTAACAAATGAATTTGCGATTTAAAGCAAATCAGATCTGCAAGGAAATGTATTCAAAGCCAGGTTTTTGGCCACCTGGCAATTTTTTTTTTGTAGCTCTCTTTTTTGTTGTAGTTGCTGCCTGTGTGTGTCTGTGTGTGTCTGCTGTGCAGTGCTGGACAGGCAGTGTACAGTGTGTTTTTTCCTCTAAAAACAGGTGCCTGCTGTGGCCACAAATGATGCTATGAGAACAGTGAGAGCTGAAGTGGACTAGCTGCAGCGTGGACAGCTGAACAATGAGCTGAGACAGGAGTATGAAGCTCAGTGTAGCTAAGAGGAGCTGCACTTTGGTGTAATGACTCTGTAGGTTCTCCATGTGTGGCCACTGATACTGTTTTTTATTGTTACAATATGATAAAGGGATCAGAGGAAGGGATCCCGTCAGAAAACAATCCTGAAAATCGTTATTACTTCAGTTGGGCAGATGTTTTAACTGAGACAATAGTGACAGAGCCAGTAGGAGGCGCCCAAACACCAGCACTGCATCTATGAGCAGCAAGAAAGAAGAAGGAAACAGAAGGTACAAACTGAAAACAGTCAAATGTTTCTGCTTTTTCCATAACATCTTTCATAGCTTTGTAACATCCTCGTGGATTCTGTTGAAAACCCCACACACATGCAGGATGATACTGTCTACAACTTGAGACAATCTGGTGGATATCTGACATGGATTATTAGTTGGTGGAGGTTTGTGCTTTCCTGTTTATTCTAAAAAAAAAAAAAAAAGTCCATTAGAGCTTCTTTAAACTGGTTTGATGACTGGAAAAAAAAACATTTTGGTTTTAATCTTGGAATACATGAGTCATTTGTTGAACTCTTCTCCCCAGATCAGCTGACAGCTTTAATCCGGTTGACCAATCCAAAGGCAAATATCTCCCAATTTCTTCTGAGGTGAAACCAAGTCCTTTGGTATGTGCAGGAGTGTTTATGCAGTATTCATGAGACTCACATTGTTAGAAAAAAATTCACTTTTCAGTTTCTGTAGCAGTGCTTTGAGCATGAGTCATCATCATTATTAATTCACTTAAAAAAGAAGCATTCAAAAAGAAACAATCGTACGATATCCCCTCAGTAGTGCCTTCAAAGAGCCTGCTCGATACACAAAACGCCTGTGAAGGATTGTTCACCTCTGAAAGTCTTCTCTGATCAGCAGGAAGTGAAACACCAAGGACAGACCAGCTGGGTCCTTGGACTGCTTTTGCATCCACGTGTATTCTGTGTGTTTGTACATGAGCATTTCTTTTTGCATTTGCGTGTGTGTGCTTTTGAAGTCGACTCTATGTTCTCCCTGGTGCTTCCTGGGCCTCAGCCAAAGCCAGAGCTCTGTAACAGGAGATAAAGCTCGTCTGTTACCAAGACAGGAGGAAATGGAGCTTGGCTCTTTTAGAGAAGGCCACTCACAACTGTATTTACATCGTTTTGGAGGAGAGCTCGGCCACAACAAATGCATGTGCGCTCATCAGTGAAGTGCTCCTCACAAACAGAGCTGTGGTTTGTTTAGAGAGCCCTCCCTATAGGCAGAAACAAGAAAGAGGGGCTGCCTTTTTAATTGCAGGGGTAATTTATCGCCTGACTTGCTAATTAAATTGCGTCTTCAACCAGCCAGCCTAACACCATAACTGCACAAAGCCAGCATTCAAGGCAAGGCGTGGAGAGGAAGACTTTGCCGCAGGCAGAGGAGACAGGAGGAAAGAAGGGAGCAGGGGATAAAGAGAAGAAGAGTTGAGGAAGAGACAAAAGCAAGTCTGGTAGTGAGGTCAAAGAGATGGAGGGGGAAAGGAGGAAGAGATGAAAGAGAGAACAAAACACATGCCCTGCTGCGTAGCATCACTGATCCCCCCTGTTGTAATGCCACAAGTTACAGAAGCCGAGTGTGTTCACATTCACATGTAAGCTCCAATTAGTTGAGCCAGGCTGAAGAAAAGCCACAGCAATGGGACAAGGCTGAGGTCATGTTACTTTAAAGGGAACAGTAGCTCACTGTAGGTCAGACATTTCTCTGTGCAGTTGTGTGTCTTCTAGAGATGTTGATGATTCAACAGCTTCAGTTAAACTTGATTAGGTCCACTGAGGAGGTCATGACTGTCTCTGCATTGTTGGTTTGTCTGTCGGTCCATTTGTTAGAAACATTTTGGTAGATCTCCTGAACAGATCTCAATGATTTTTTTCCAGAAACAAGGAATAAATGAATACATTTTCAGGATGATAATGTCTGCATCTCAGACAATTCGTCCAAAATTTGAACAGTGACAAAAAATAAGCTTTTTACCTCTGCCCAGAAGGTTATGTTGTTGCTGTGTTAGTTTATATGTTAGTTCGCAACGTTACAGAAAAAAAAAATACTGGACGGATGTCCATGTTGAACGAGAGACAGCCAGAGAGAGGGGCTAGTACCCAAGGAACAAATGATTTGGCCAAAATCAGAGGATGGAAACCCATCCAAAAAATAGAAAATAAAATCCCAGAAAATTCCTGTCTGTAATGAGAAAATGTTTAAGATAATGTTGCTATTTCACTACAAGAGGGCAACAGTGTACAGTCTGTAGCATCACAACAGCTAGATTATGTCTTGGTGGGGGGTTGAACTCTGAGTGCTTTCTAGTTTTGCTTCTGCTTTTATTGAACAATTGTATTTATTTGGCCTTTTATTGTAGCAATAGATGATCTAGCTCTCACAACACCCGAACTTTATATCATAGTTTTATAAACTGAAATCACCAGCAAAATGTTTGAGATGTAATTCAGGAACTGCTGCTCTTTCGTGCAGATCAGGGCCTGTGTGTGTGCATTAGATGGGCATCCAACAGTGTCACATGCATCTCTGTGGGTTTGTTGTGTGACCAGGTCAGTTAGTAAAAAAGACATGCCTTTCTGTTTCATGTCAGTCATGTACATTAAAGGACACGATGGACATGTACAGCTATTCCCTGAAGCCACAAGTGTGTTTGCCTTTGCTGCAAGAGTACAAATGCACACAACACAGCAAAGTGCAGATACATGTACATATCTGGTGACCTTGCTTATATCTCAATCTGTCCATCATCACTGTCACCCAAGGGAGAGAAGGAGGTGAGGACATCCAGAGGTTACAACACACCTATTGGCACAGCTGCAGAGTGTCGCTGCGATAATTCCCCCGATGCGATCGTATCCGTTCATGCGGGAAAATACACAACTGTTCAGGTTATGTTACACACGCAGAATGTTATACATACTAATGCAAAATACATTAGAAATGTAATCTTGTCTGTGATCCAACATGACACCCATGACTAGAAACTGTCACAGTCACAATAAGCAGCTTCTTTGCTGAATACATCAAGAAATTTGTTTCTCCAAGAATTGTATGAATTTATTTACCTAAAACCATTTCACACTAGTCTATTTCCAAGATATGCTCCTTGTATAATTATGGTGAAATGCAATTATCAAACATAACACATTGGCTGAATTTTAATATTGGTTTTGTGCATGTCCACCTAATAATCTTTTTTGTATGAAATTGCTAAAACACACCCCAGTGACGTGGCGTCTGTCAAGTCTTTGTTTTTTGCACTTTCTTTTCTGGACTAATAAGGAACCACAAGCTCTACGTTCCTTTATGTTTCACTGAGCATGGAGTTATAACAAATAAATATGTTTAAATATATATTATGATTTTATGCACACCAAAGCTGCACCATGGCAGCAAAAGTAAAAGCTATAAATTTAGTTTTAATGTTCTACTTTTACTTTCACCATGAAAAAAAAAAACCTCGTCAAGTCCATGTATTTGTTGAGTTAATGAGAAATTCCTGTACTTAGTCTTTTCACACATGACCTGTTTTTTAATATATACATACATAAATGCATTCATCTGCTGAGTGGAAAGTTTAAGTTAATTTTCTTTCTTCATTTTGTGCATCTTGCTTGAGAAGATACAGTAATGAAAAAGTAAAGACTGTGTTCTTTTCAATGTCACAACTGCTTTTTCTAACCCAGCACACAGTGTTGAATTGAATGCATATTCCCTCCGAATAGTGCTCATGACCATCCTCCACAAAGTCTATACAGTATGTGTGAGAATAGAGTGCATTCATCAGTGCTCATTGCTATTGCCCTGTGGTTCATTCAGTAAGATTTTCTTACTTATTGATTTTCTTTTGTCCAATATCTGCCAGGCGGTACAACGAAAATGATAAACGTGACATGGTTGGAGAGAAGCACTGTCATTGTGTATGAATTTAGATAAGACATTTAAAGCTCACAGCAGACGCATCATACATCAAGTTATTATCCTCTGTCACCTCCTCTCCCCTCTTTAGCTCTTTACAAAGGGCAGTTCAGTCAGTTTTGAGCCATCATTTCAATTCTGGGTTGCTTCACAGTAAAGGTCTTTTCTGGTTTATTTAATCTGCCTCTGTGTATTTCTGCATTTTCTATCCAAAATATACACAACTAATCATATTGTAATTGTTTCCATGTAAGCAAAGCACAGAAATTCTTCATGCGTTAACCATTAGGGCTGTAAGATAATTCAACAGTCTCAAATTTGCATTCAGACACTTTTATCAGATGTCTTTTGTTGATCTGTCCTTTAGTTTGACAAAATACCAATTAGATTTTTGTTACTCTTGCTGTTGCGTCTGAACTGTGAGAGGCCTCTCCTTTTGTTTCTCAAACTGCTGCATAAGTGTTGAAGCTCCTTTCGTGCACCATCTCTGTTGATTTTTGGCACCTGTTTCAAATGCTAATTTTATTCCAGTGGTGATTTGCTGAAGATTCTGATTTAAATTTTATGAAGTATTGTTGATCATGTATAAAATGCACACAAAACAAAATGCTGAGAGGAGCTGCAAAATATATTTGTTTGTCATGCAGAGCAGTGGATCCTATTAAAATGTATATATCTCAATCAGTAACATAATCATAACATTAAAGGTCAAATGACAGCAGGTAGGTGTGTAGATGAGCAGTGAAGAAAATGACTGCGCACTAATATTAGCCCTGCACTGGAGAGGGAGGTGAAGGTTTCTGCACAGGGGTTTCTGTCGGTGCTGAAACGATGCTGATGCTGAAAGGTCTTGATGTAAATAACGAACTCAGTGATCTAGAGAAGTGGCCAGAAAAATGCATCCGACTGACCCGTTACGCCCAGTCCTAAATTTAAGGAAATGGTTCAACATGTTGGGAAATACAGAGGACTGGTACCAATTATTGTGTGTTAAATACAGAGCATTAGCATCGCTTAACATGAAGTCACTTACATTGAAAAACTTTCAAATTAACATGTGTGACATTGAACACAAACAGTAATTTACACAGAGACAGATTGTGGTTTTAGGTGCTTTTTTTTAGCGTTATACAGAACGCACAGATAAGAAAGTGGTGTCAATCTCTTAGAGAGCAAAATATCCCACTCTGCTTGCAGCAGTAACGCCCCACTACTCACCGAAATGCAGTACTTCTTACTGTGGAGTCTCTTTGAAACACATTCATACTCAGGTGAATCAGTTTGTGTGAAGTATCTTCAGTTTACCAAAAAAAACCGATTCACCTGGAGAAAGTAAACTTTTCCTGCTGTGTCTGTGAAGGACTTCATTTACTGAAAGACAAACAAAACTATTATGAAGAAAAGGGATCAGAGAAATGATGATAATGACAGTTTTGAAATCATTTCACTTTGGCCATCATGATTGGTGGTCATCATGACTGCATATCATTACATGTTTTTTCTTTACAGAATTGAAGTGTTTTTTCCTATAGACTCACTGATTGGATTTAGCTGGAGAGAGAGGAGGTGCTAATCACTGAAATCACCTGGTATAGTGTTTGATTGGCATGAAATCCTACATTCTCCTCACATAGTTGCCCAGCGCTGCTCCAGTTGCAGCTTTTGGAGAAGATGAAAAACTCTCCACGCTGTGTTCTCCCAGCGAGGACGACACACACACACATCCATCCGTCTATTTTCAACATCATACCCCTTTGATTCTTCAGGTTAGCTACCTAAGACTAATTAGACAGTTGCATAGCAACAAGATGATGCAACAGTCCTTGCGTCCTTTGAGTACTTGTTTTCTCTTATATTACCAAAGCTCACAGCTGTGCTTTGTGTTTGTGTGTCAGAAGTAAGAGGCACTTGAGGTGCCCAATATTCTGCCATATCCACCGTCACACACTGAACCATAACCAGGTATGCTGATGAGGTCATTAGCTAAGCTAATGAATGCATTACTTGGCATATGTTGACACACTTGTTTTCAAACAACACACGGTGGTATCAATATTCGCTGCCTATCTTAAGGCATGGGGGCATGAAGGAGCTGCAGCAAATTCATTCTCATTAATATCCAAATGTATGCAGCAGGTTGCTGAAAAATCGGAGCCAATTATCGGCCCTATGAGGGAGGCTGTGGTGCAAGTATCTGCTTTATTTCATTTGTGCTATTTGTGTGTAGACACACAGTGTTACTTTCCTGATGTGAATAGGTTTAATGTTGAATATAATATTCTGCAGGATAACTCACAGAAAATAATCTAATGCTTCATTTTATGTCCATCATTACTAAACAGTATCTAAATGTTTTGTCTGTTTATTTCCTAATGTCAATTCATCAAATGGTGATTCATAATTCAGAGATAAACAAATGGAGTTACACATTCCTTCCAGCATAAAGACGTTTTCAAATGTGCCAAGACACATCGGCTGAAGTCTCATGTTAAGTGATTCCAGGCAGTATAACTGGTTAATGTGTTCCACATTGATGCAACACAGAAGCAATAAGGCAAAGACATGTCTTCGAACAACATTAGAAACTACAATAGAAAAGCCCAATGCAATCAAGTGAAATGGTAAAAAATGAAGATACCTAAAAATACCAATGAAAAAGTAGGATTTTTTTCTTTTATAGACTAAAAACAGGAGCAGCAGCTTCAATCAGAATTGTACTTAAAAAATGATATGAAATGCTCTCGGTTCTCTCATGCTCAACTGGCAAATCGCACTTATTTACACAGTAGCAAAATCTTTAGACGGCTGATCCACTGATTCACAAACCTGACCATCTATTTTCACACCACTGGCACATCATGTGTCACTATCACTCCCGGTGTCCTGAGGGGTGAGGAAGGCTTGATTGCCACTTTCCAGGCCGACTGGCAAGAACATATGACCAGCCCACAGATGGGCCAGTGGCTGGAAACCTTTTCCTCCGCACGAAACTTCTCAGGCTGGGACCAAATGATTTGGTGTGGCATGACAGGTGGATACTGGTACAGGGGACAGCTGTGATGCAGTGCCCTGCAGGCCTGCTGGGATCTGAGGAGTCTCCAGTCGAGAGCTGATTGAACCTGGCTTGCCATTTCAGAAGCCCTGTTTGCTGTGCCACTGCCCACACTGCACTGGCCATCGATGCTTACTTGTAAAAACATACATATATTTATATGCATAAAAAGAAGGGGAAAAATGATTTAAACAGCCAGACATGTTACTACTGGGAGCTGAACAGTTGGCCTGCATTACTTCTGTGTTCCAAGTCAGCCAATTAGTGACAAACAGGATTCCACACAGCAACGCTTCTTATTAATTCATAACTGTTGGAGAGCTAGAATATGAAATGTCCATTGGTAGAGATTACCATATTATTGGCAGATGCTTTTTCCTGTTCACCACAACCCCAAATTACCATATCCAACTCGTGAACCTGTTGTTGTAATTGTCCCCTCAAACACAAACTAAGAAAAACAGCTTCTGGCAACTTTCATTTCTGGCCAGGTTGCATTTCCAGCTTCAGTTGAATTTATAACAAAACATGTTGGGTGTAGGCCCTGTGGACTCACTGTTTTGTGCTGGTGTTTAGCAGCTTCACAGAGAGAATTCCACTGCAGAAAAGCCAAAGGTGTCAGTTTTTCCACTGACGGGAGTCTTTGAATGCAGTGCAGCCACAAGATATTTGACTATGGTCTGTTATTGTTCTTTTTAAACTGCTGGAGGAAAACTCACTTTCTTGCTGGAACTGCTGTTATAATACCATTACCTTTAGCACCTACAGGTACAGTACAACCACCAACTGAAATGGCTTCAAGAAAATTGTCACAAAATTATCTGTCTGAATAAATTATGGGAGATTTCTTGGAAATTATATCAAGATTTTTAGAAAAAAGTAAACTAAACAAGTTGAGAGGTAAACCAAAATAGTAGGTATGTCCAGAAATGGACATTTTGAGTGTCATCTTTCCAAACTGAATATCTTTATTTTGTTTCTGACTTTGTTTTCTTAACTCCAAGAAGAGGCCTGATGTATCCAACCTGTGTGTAATGAGCCTGAGAACTGGGTTGGATTAACTTTGGATAATTGGAATGAGATTGCAATCAAAGTTTCAATTAGACTGCAGCTACAGTTTGGTTGCTCCCGCCTGGGCGTTGATTTGTGATCTGTTAATTTGGAATTAGACTCTCTCTCTCTCTCTCTCTCTCTCTCTCTCTCTCACACACACACACACACACACACAGTTATTTTTTAACTTAATGACTTAGTGCTGTTTTGAATCTGGTTATTTCTGGTTCCTTTTTTTTTTTTTAAACAACCACATCTGGCCAAAATATGTGTGTGTGTGTGTGTGTGTGTGTGTGTGTGTGTGTGTGTGTGTGTGTGTGCATGTGGGTGTGAAAAGGCTAAAACCTACCCCAAAAAGAGAACAACACTGCAACACTGAAACAAATATATTAAGGATTGTCCTACAAATTACAACAAGGTAAAGGGCTTGCCTACCTTGAACAAGAAGAGACAAGATTTTCTCATCTCTCTCGTTTAATATATCTTTCAAGGCCTGGTCTGCAACCTACTTCTATGTTTGGTTAAGGCTTGAACATGCTTAAGAACAGCAGTACACAATATGAACTGTAGAGGGAAACAGCATCTTCAAAGAGGCTTCAAAGGGTTCTGCAATATGTACACGAAGAAAACGGACATCGAAGAGGAGACACAGAATTGGAAAATGTAGAGCAGTTTTCCATGATGAAATTAAATTACTATGTCTTTCTTGCGTTCGTTTCCCCATATTTTTCGGGATGATGTCGAATTTGCCTTTATAATATTGGAAGATCTAGTGTGTACTGTTGAGGGGCTGAATCATGCAGTAATTGTCAGATTATTAAATCTTTTATCCAACATGTATTTGAAAAATATTGTGAGGCGATAATTTGCTTTGCTTTTCTCACTCGAAATGAAGCATAAACACAAATACAAGATGAAACATATCGTCACACAAGCAGAAAAATCAGTGTTTATCAGGGCGCGGTGGGACATTATGGACATGACACCAACAGCCTTTCTATCTGGTCCGATTCTATTCAGTGGCTGCTGCATTGTTTTGATTAGGAATATAATTTGGGCAGGTTCAGAAACGGATTACGTTATCTAAGGTTAGTTCCCGTTGGATATGTTTTACCATATGTGTAATAAATAGTTGACGCCGATGTCTCAAATCACATCCGGATGAGTTAGTGTAAACGAAAATAAAAGATTATCAACCGACTGCTTGCTAATAGCTTGCTAACTACATGCTACCGCTAGCAAGCTATTAGCTTAGTACGTTTAACGTGTTAGTGCAGGCCACTGCTTCAACTAATGATATATATATTGTTCTTTGAATTTATATTGTCTCTGCAGTTGTTGTCACGAATATAAGAAATTCATCAGCCACAGAGTCGCCTCTTGGCATTTATATGTCCTGCGGCAGTTTATCGTGTTGGTTTATGTTAGCGGTAGTTAGCATACGTTACGCTCATCGCGAACACTACTGGCCTGGTTTATGTGATTTTTATTTTTATTTTTTTCGAAAGCGCAGTGAACTATTTAACACATCTGTTCAAAGTTAGCTGGTGATTTTGTAGCATTTAATCTGTGTAGATAGTTGAATAAATCAGTCGTAGCGCTAGCTTTCATTGGCTAGCGTAGCCTAACAATGTTTACAAACGCTCTTGATACTGACGGCTCAAGTTTTATTTGACATTATCAACTGTTTGACGTTAGCTCAACAACCTGTTGTGTTTTTAATGAGGTTTATTTGATTATTTGCTGTTTGAAACACTGGAACAGGCTGGTTCTAAGTCTGGTGGCCTTGTGTTTCTTGTGTGTTAGCCTATTCATGCATTCATAAAGTTCACTATAATTTAATTTAAACCATAGAATACTCCCTAACTAAAATGGTAAGTTAGTCATATGCTATTTAAATATACAAAGCTGTGTTGTAAGAGCCCATTGTACTAAAAAGTGAAACTATGAAACATCACACGGCCGAAACCAGTGTGTAAAATCATTTTTTTTCTAGGTAAAACTCCATGCTGTACATCATTGACTCGTGCATTGCGTGTTCTCATCCAGCAGAGGGTACTGCAGCCCTGTATTAGTTAAGGAGCAGAAGATTTACTGCACTGGAAATATTTGTCTGCTCTTTATTGTTTGAGATGTTTGTGAGATTATTCTTTATAGCTAAGCCTCTTCGAGCCCCACCTGCAACTTCTTAAAGTAAACTTTAGGTTAGCTCATAGAAGTTTCACAGAATCACACATTCCTTAACTTAATGCATTCCTTTGTGTAGCTATCAGTATTTGTTTCTGAGGAGCTGACTTCAGGCCTTACAGAGCTGTTTGAAATGAAACCCTTCTAACCTCATCTGTTTGCTGTAGGGGGATTTTTCCCCATGGATTGTCTTCCCAAAAGAGCTTTTTGTGGTAGATTGGCTTATTCCTGTGTGACTTTTCCCACAGTCTTTAGTGGCAGGGGGGCAGAAACCACATCCAGGATGTAAAAGTGATACCGCAGTAGAAGAAATAATCTGCTGTTTGTTTCCTGCCTGGGCACCTTCCCTCGTGGAAATGTGTCCAGGTTTTACCCACCTATGGCCACCAATGTGCGCCCCATTTTTTTCAGCTGAGAGCTTCAGATACAGCAACTGTTAACTAATCAATTAATCTTTCCAGATCATACATTGATATAAAATAAGTTTGTGGATGTTACTACATTGGCATCATATGTTTTCTATGCTTATCTCCACCTGTTTTCTTCACCTCCCTCCTGTATTCAGAGAAGTCATGGATGAGCAGACAGGCTCTCCAGGAGGTAATACTGACAACAACACCCAGAGAAATGGAGAGGAGGTAAGAGGCGAACACTCACATATCAAATGACACATATTTTAGTTTTTCCAGTTCAAATTCCCAAGAAACGTCTCACCACTGCACATTATAGGGGAACCGTTACTTGAACTTTTCAAACTTATCTGTTTTTGTTATCTTTGCAGAAACCCAGACGTGGCAGCTGGACCAAAGGGAGGAAGAGGAAGAAGCCAATGAAGGACAGCAATGCACCCAAGGCTCCCTTAACAGGCTACGTTCGCTTCATGAACGACAGGCGGGAGCAGCTACGGGCAGAGCGTCCGGACGTGCCCTTTCCAGAAATTACAAGGATGCTGGGCAACGAGTGGAGCAAGCTGCCCCCCGAGGAGAAGCAGGTCAGTGAAGAGGTTCCAGACAGGATTACACACTGAGCACACGACTGTGAGGAGATATGTGTCAAAGCTTTTTTTTTTTCATTTCCACCTTGTATGTGATTCTGTTTAAGATGACCTGCCTAAAAAAAAAAACAAGCAGTTTTCAATAGCGAATAATTAGAGCAATGCTGCTTTTGAGAAAGCAGCGGAAGACAATAAACAGACTAGAGGCAGCAGTGGCCAGCAGAAAAATCTGTTTAGGTTTTTGATTAACAATGTGGTCTTACTATTGGCTTCGAGTTATTGTGCCGGTGATGCCTCAGAGGACTGTACTGAAATATTCATCTGCAAGACCATCCCCAGCCAGATTCAACACCATCTGAAACCAGCAGAGACTTTCATCTGTTTTCTGCTGTGTGGAAGAAAAAAAAATGTACAAACAAAAGCCTGTTAAGTCTGTGGAGGAGCTGACAAAACAGACAGACCACGAGTGTGTTTGATAGCTGTTCATCACCTCTTAGACTGTATCACCAGTGTCTGATGGCATCATGCATTACGTTCTTCTAATTTTCTAAACGGTGCTGCAAGAATAATAGAAAGAGAGGGACAGAGTTTCTTTACTGTAATGATTGTTACAGTCATGTACAGACAGATTTAAAAAAAAAACTGTGATGCTGAGTTGCAAAGTTCTGTGAATCATACCACTGTGCTTCAACCAGGCTAAACTTAACTGCCCTTTTCAAAATACAGCAGAACACGAATCAGCATTTTGAGAAAACTTTTAAGTTACTTGAACATCTAATCAGTTTATTTTGGAAGTTTCAATATAGTTGTGTCTCATGACGTTAAATTGTAGAAATCTGCAATAATTTTTTTTTGCCTTGATGCTTCACCTGTCATGTGACAAAATTCTTGAGAAGTGTCCGATAGCAAAATGCTTCTAAAGTATTTATATTATGCAAAGTTTACCATGTTCATCTTATCAGAGAAGTTTTGAAAAGTCTGGATGCAGTTTGTTTTTAGATATGAAGGTAAGATAGAGTCTAGGAAACTATGCTTTTGAATTGTTTTATGTTCAAGCTCAGTCTGATTAGCCAGGAAGCTGGGACAAGATCCTTCAGTGAAGATGGTTTTATAAACTTTGTGCATTATTTTGTCACAGAAGTGAAATTAATGTAGGTTATTAATATCAGTAATGACTGATATTTGTCTGTTGAATGGAAGTAATCCTGATTAGGAATAATTACTCCCACTCATTGGCCATCTCACCCACAATCCTCTTTCATCCTGTTTCACCCAATCTCTTTTCCCTCCTTTTTGTGGCTGAGTCTACATGGCTCTTCTCACCTTTTATTCTTGTTTTCACAGAGGTACTTGGACGAGGCCGAGCGAGATAAGGAGCGCTACATGCGGGAGCTGGAAAAATATCAGAAGACAGAGGCCTACAAACATTTCACCAGGAAGGTGCAGGAGAAGCAGAAGGGCAAGAGGCACAGGGGAGGTAAGATCTGGTCATCACACAGCAAAAGGACTCGGTATAGTTTAGCAGTTGGCCAATCCCTACTCCTTGAAAAGTACTTAGTAAATGACACATATTTTTTGTCTGAAGTAACCTGTCATTGTTTGGTGGACAAATTCCTGTCCAAACACAATGAATCACAGGAAAAAATGAAAGTAAAACAATGTAGGAAGCAGTCTGCATGCTGTTTTAGTGTCTGCTTTTTTGTTAAAATCAATGTTATGCAAACCTAGATGTATGAATGGAAATTTGGAGTCTCTCTTTCCCCCTGAAATTCATCTTTTTGATCATCAAGGAGCTTTTGAGGAAGGCACCAAACTGCTGATGTATTATAGATGCTTATGTCAGTAGCTTAGCATTTCAACAAAATGTATGTTTAACAAAGAAAAAACTATGCAAAATTATAACTCATACCACAGCGTAGACATCACCAAGGCTTGTTTATATTTACAATTTATTCATTTTACTTGCAGCATGAATTTAACATATTTCATTATTTGCTGAACAGAAATCATCAGTCATTATTTGCTTTGCTCAATCAATGGAAATGGAAAGTAAAGGATACTTTATAACTTAGCAGCAGTTCAGGTTTTAGTAAAAGTTCAGCTGAAGGCCGAGGAGTCCTCACTCTGCTCACATAAGGTTTGCATTAGCTGCACCAGTTTTGTTAATGTGGATAAATCTGTAATTTTAAATCCCCAAATTGTTGATGACATAAGCAGCTCTGCACTGGCAAAAAAGAAATCTGTGAGAAACTGCCCCACTGTTCAAAATGCTCTGTGTCGTTTTAGTTGATTCACAATGTAGAGTGCAGCGAAGGGATTTTTTGTGGATGACTTTTATTCATTTTATTAGTTCACAGTGTGGTAATGGCAGCTGCGCAGGAGAAAAAGTGAATCATCTGCTGTCCTCTTTCTTTTATTCTTTCCTTCTTCTCCAGATGTCGGGCACCAGGTAGCCAACGAGGCTCTTCACGAGGTTGGTAACTCATTCCTAACTCTGAACATTTTTCCCTTGGAAGTAAATATCATATTTGATAAAGTGACAAAATCTAACTTTCAAAACAGTTTCATGGGCATCACAAACTGTTGGAAAGGGACAGTAAGGACTGGATCATATGAGAATAACACGACTCATTGACTTTCGAGGTATATCAATAACATCACAGTATGTCACAGAGTAAGGAGACAATGCGGGACACTGTAAAGGTTTGTTTAAAGTTGACATGTTCACACTCTTGTCAAAAATTATAGAGAGACTGTCGAAGGACAGTTACCTTGTGCTGTTAGACAAGATATGAAACTAGAAAGCACCAAGAGCACAAACCTCTGCCAAGGTATAATCCAGCAGTACTGATGTTGGAGACTGAACACTGCTGCTCTCTTGTGGTGAGAGAGCATCATCATCGTGTTACATAGCAGGAGGATTTTCTCAGATTTGTATCATTTGTTCCTTGGGGAATAATCTCTCAAAAAGAAAAATCATTGAGATCTATTCAGTAAACAAACAAACAAATCAACGACACAGTTGAGAGCATTGCCTCCATGGTGGTTATAATGGATTACAAACAATCTTGATATTAATTCATGGAGACAGTTATAACACAGGTATAACACAATTTGGCTAATCAGTGATCTGATTTACAACAAAATAATTAAAAAAACAATAATAATGTAAATGTTATGGCCACCTTAACAGGGTTGGGATGGGAGGCTGGAACACAAAACAGGACGTCAGACAGAAGGTTGAAGTTTTTAAACCCCAAACTTTATTGAATTCAAAGAAGCAATACCCAATGCTCCCGTCATCTCCCTCAATCAGTCAATCAATCCAACTTTATTTATATAGCAGCTCAGTTGCAAGTCAAAGTGCTTTACAGGATTGTACAAAAGTGATTGACAAAAGGATAAAAGGGTAAAAAGGTTTAGAGACAAATGCACACAAAAGTAGTTCACTAAAATAATTAAAAAGATGAATGATACAGAACAGAGACGGAGATAAAACACAAAGCAGGGAAATGGAAGAATTTAAAGAATAAATAACAGTAAAAAAAAATTATACTCCCAAACTGACCGCCTACACTAACGTAAAACACAGTCAGATAAATTAAGAAGCCAGTACTACCAGTAGTCTCCAGTCTTAACTAACCCAACCAATTAAAATACCCCAGACAATCTAAACATGCCGGGGGAGAAAGAAAGACAACACAAACACAGGTTTGGAGAAAAGAAAAGAGGAGAACACAAGTAGTCACCCCTCACCACAACTGGCCAAAATATGTGTGTGTGTGTGTGTGTGTGTGTGTGTGTGTGTAGCAGAACGTGTCCTGTTCTCCCATTTAAATCTCCTCCCTCCAATGAGTGCACTTAAACAGGTGCACAGCATGTGGAAGGAGGAGGGACCACAGCGAGTGTGTGTGAGTGTGTGAGTGGATGTGGGAGGTAAGCTGCTACGTAACTAATGTGTTTTACTAATTTGATTTGTTGGGAGTTTGTTTTATGTTATTTTCTCACCTGGGAACCTACATCTGTTGTGTTTGCCCTCTTGCTCTCCACATTATGTGCCTATTGTTGCATCACTAAAGCTGGGTTAATCTGCTTTGGTGCTGTCTTTGTGAAGCACACAAACACACAGCTTGTATTCAGTTTTATTACATTCTGCATATAATTAGGAGGATCTCTTTGTAAGTCTTTCCATGTACCCTGAAGGGTTACAGCCAAGGTGACTGTACTGCAATCAGCTTTCCTCTGGGAGGGTCATTGTTTCCCCTCTAGACTCCAAAGGGCATGGGATTCAGTAATAGTGTCATTACTTTCAGATATGAAGAAGGATGATGCATTCTTTCAGAGGAGGGAAGGGACCCTGAGCTTCCTGTGCTTCTATTTGAAAACACATTTTATTGCAAATTTATTGCAAACCATTTCAGAGCCTCTATCATAGAAGCACTGGTGATTACATTTATTCCACCTCCTCATTTCTTAAACTGCATCACTGTATTTTCCCTGTGGCCAGGTATGAAATCAATTACCCACCCACGGCCCTGTTAGATAAACGATCACCTCTCACTGTCAGTCTGTGCAGCCAAATGTTGTCAGTGCTCAGCTCATCTCCTTCCCTCTTACTGTCTTTGACTATCAACAGAAGGATGGCGAGGGAAAGGACAGAACTGTGTTTGACATACCCATCTTCACTGAGGAGTTTCTCAACCACAGCAAAGGTAAAGAGCTCCAACACAGCCAGCTGTCCTGTTGAGAAATATTTGGTACTTTGTGTGCTCTGACTTTTTTAAACCTCCATTTGTCTAAGTGTTTCTAAACACATTCTTCTGCTACCTCAAGAGAACTTTGCTTTGTAGCGCTCTACCATCCCAAAAATAGCTCCTCTGTCCACCAAAGCCACTGATGTCCTAAACCCCTCGAGCCAATTAAAAATTGATAATGGTGCCAACTGCTGTGTCTGGCTGCATCATCTCTCCTTTCATCTACCATTGTGTCTGTTCCTTTGCATGTGTTTGTGTTTTTCCTCACCAGCACGTGAAGCTGAGATGCGGCAGCTGCGCAAGACCAACATGGAGTATGAGGAGCGTAACGCCGCCCTGCAGAAGCACGTGGAGAGTATGCGCGGGGCGGTGGAACGGCTGGAGGGCGATGTGATGCAGGAGAGGGGACGCAACGGGCTCCTCCACCAACACCTCGAGACCTTACGCCAGGCGCTTGTGTCCAGCTTCTCCTCTGTACCTCTCCCAGGTGAGAGCAGCCATCACCTTATCCAATGGGACACTTTGTTACAAATCTGCAACAAACACAGTCCAAGTAAATTGTTTCTACTTTACTTTATTTGTTGGGCTTTCAGAGTGGAGATTTTCCAATAAAGACTTTTTCTGATCCATTGCACCCCTACAGACTAGGACCATTCATTTTAGGATTCTTCTGGGATAGAAATTTAACATACATTTTCAACATCAGCATCTTGCTGTGTGTGGGAAAATAAAACTGCCTATTTCTGAAAGTGTGCAGTGTGGTGTTTGAGGTTAAGGTGTGCTGATATTGAGCAATGTGCATGAGGACCTGGTATTGACTTGATATCCCACACAAGTAATTCCTCTCTAGACAGAAGAAAACACTGTAGTAAGCTTTTAGTTCAGAGTCACAGTTTAAGATGGTGAGACATAAACAATAACAAAGGCGTACACCCACAATGTATTTCTGTTGCTTTGAGCTCCAGTATCTCTCTTCCTTGATTACATATTTAAACTGAGACTACTGTTTCTTTGTGAAAGCATCTTAATTTCAATCTGTTCATTATTTAAATGTAAGGAATGCATTCCCTCTTTGTTGGTACTTGTATAGAACCAGCACTGACTTCACACCCACAACATTTCTCTTGCAATTTTTATCCACACCTATTTGAATTTCTTCCTCACACAACAAAGACACAGACCCTGCAAACAGGAGAAGTTGACATAACAACTGCAGAGTTATTTCATAAGAGCTGCTCCATGAAGATGATTGCAAAACCCAGTGAGGTCTGCCCTCAGGGAAGCTTTCTGCTAGTTTCTGTTCAGGAGAAAGTGTCAATAAATGAATAACCCGTATCAAAGCTTCTTCTGACTGTAAGCCTGTTTGCCCCTGAGTCCAGAAAAGTCGTTACCATGACATTTCCAATAATTAGCCTTTTCATAGGTTAACTACAATTGATTAACTTCTAGTTTTTACTTTTCAAGTGTAGAAAAGTTGTAATTGTAGTAGAAGTGTAGCAGTACTCCATATTTATGGTTCAGTATAGACACTGGCTTTGGTACAACACAAATGTATGAAATAACATTTTTGTCAATTAGTAAATAAATGAAAACAACTGTTAACTGTTGGTTATAATTTTTTACTGTAACAGTAAAGACACTCAAAGATTGTCATATCATCAATAAGGAAAAATAAGTACCAGTAATGTGTCAGTAATTCCCTTACCACCCACCTGTACACTGTCAGACATAAACAACAACACAAATGCTTCATATTCACACAACTGACCATAAATTAACTGTTGAAGCCGTCGGGGAATTTCAAAGCTGTCACTTTGTCCTTCATGTTGACACATACATGCATAGTGTGCCTGAACTATGGTACAGTATTATTAAAATCCACCCAGCTTTAAAGACTAACCTTACCAGCATGATAAAGTTGAAAGAAGATGACAAACATGTTCCAGATGAATCTCGTGCTCTACAATTTGTCTGTCCACGATTGTAGTTTTGTAGACACAGACTTTGACGGGAATTGTTTGAATCACTGGTATGTGCCAAAGTGTCATACCAAACTGAAGGGTTCGGGACCAAGACATTTATCATTTCCCCCTTAGTTTTGACTAACACATTGTTCGGATACACATTTAAACTCTGACAATTAGTTGGATGAAAAGTCAATAGGAATCCTCTCTTACCTCTTCCCCTGTGCCTGTCAGAGTTGATCTAGTCTGAGACAACTTTCAAAGTTACACAGCCAGAACTTCAGTAGTGACAAGAAGCAACTGTTGCTGTTGTTGTTGTTGTTGTTGTTGTTGTTGTTGTTGTTGTACTTGGATCATTCATATTCTGATTGGTCTTTCTGTTATTCCAACACTCACTGGTCAGTGGTCACCCCTGTATTGAGAAGCTAAAGGTTGAATAAAATTGTAGAGTATGCGTGCAGTAGCAACACTTCACAACATTTAAAAAAGAAAAGGAAAAACAAGATATGAATTACAACCTCGTGGTGTTTCCTGTACCCCCATTTGAAAAAATACGTATTTGCAAAAAAAAAAGTGTAAGATTTGATTTCTCATGCTATCCTATGAACTTATTTGATCTGAAAAACAAACACAACTGCTTAAAAAACTTGAGGAAACCTGCTGACTTTACATACCTGCTGTCCTACAGGCAGTGCAGAGACGCCCACTCTTGAAACCATTGACTCCTACATGAAGAAGCTCCACAGCATCATCGTCGGTAACCCCCAGGAACATGAGAATCTCATCAACACTGTGAGAGATGTGGTCAACCGTTTGGACAGGTAATTCTCTTCATTATTATTTAATGTAATGACTTGTTTACTTTAAATGATTGTCAGGAAAATGTAAACCACAACGAGTATTCTTGTTCAGTCTGGTAAAATTACAATTTCAAAATGTTAATTAGAAATCAGTTGGTTGAATTGACAAAACAATTTTAGCTTCTGGTTCATTCATTAGCTGTTGTAGAGCCTGTCCAGCACTTTTGTATCCTTCTGTTGTTTCAGCTATGAATAAACTTTGAGTATATCTTTCTCTCTTGTTTTGCCCAGATAATTGGACCAAGTTCAACTATTGTGATGGATTGTAATTCACAGCGACGTTGAGTAGAGGCTCGTTCCAGGTCGATGCCTTGCTACTTGGCGTTGAATCTTCTTGTTCATCTGTCATCCCAGTTGAGTTTTAAACATCTTTCATTACTCTGCTAAGATGATATAGGTGAAGGTGATGTAGCGTGTCATATTTATTTATTATTTTTTACATTTTTTAAAAAAAACTCTGTTCACACTATTAATATAGCTGTAGTTTGTTTTCGAAAGTAATCAGATGACAGGAGATAAAAACTATTTTCTGTCATTTTTGCCCCTGTTCTGTCTGCACCATCCATTTATAGCAAATACTTCCACCACAATGTTGAAACCATGATCAAACATGTTGTCAGTGGATTTATATTTACCATATCCAAGAAATATGATTGAACGGTCTTTTTTATGCTCTGTTGAAGAAAAATGTGCCATTAATATTTTTTTCCTGTGTGAAAAAGTGCTTGTGTTTTCAATAAATGTATTTACACCATGAGAGCCTTAAGTTTGTTTGGATAGGTTCATGACATGCTGGGGAATATGTTTGCACTCAAATGAAAATCAGGATACACAAGATACCATTGCCCTAGATTTCTGGTCCATCTTTTTCAGTCTCTTTTTGGAAACTTTGGGGTTTTTTTTGCAGATCTACAAAAAAATCCAACTGATATTTCTGATTTGTAAAATATACGATCTCAACACCATGTGAAAGACCTGAACAATTGTTAGATGTTCTGAACAGTCAAAGCCTTGATCCTAAATCACTCTAAGTTCTGTACTTTGGAGCTTTGTGATAATAAAAGGTGGATCACTGTCTCAGTTTCAGGTCTCTAGAGCAGATTTTACTCTCAATTGATTACTGCCTACTTTTACTCTTGATTGTTACCTTCAGTGCTGCAGAGAAGCCCGACCACAGCATGATACTGCCACCACCATGCTTCACCATGGTCATGGTATTAGCCAGGTGATAATCAGTGTCTGGTGCTCACCAATGATTGTGCTCAGAGAGTGTTTAAAGCAAACTGGATGCTGCCTGACCACAGTTTGAAGTACACCAGCAAAAGGAAAATGCTGAATTAACTGATTTTGGTCTATTGAGAATTGATTAATGTACAAATAGGCATATTCATCAATTTACTCAAATGTACTTAAAGAGTACAAACATCCACAAAGGCATAATCCAGCTGTACTGAGGCTATTGACTGAACACTGTTGCGTTTTTGGTGAAATATTAACAAGATCTTGTTTAAACATTTGCCTGACTCATTTGGATTTTTGTCAGACAGGTTTCCATGCTCTGATCCTGCCCAAAGTATAACAGTTTGTTCCTTGATAGGGTAATTAATTAATACTAATACTAAAATTAATTATTAGTTTTGAGAGACAGGATGAAACCCTGGAATAAGGAAGATCTATTGAGTAGTTGTTTTTTTTATAATGTTGCCAACAGATGGACAGACTGAGAGACAAATGCAGGTGAAAACATAACCTGCTTGGAAGAGGAAGTTTAATGTATCCATACCATATATAAAATGACAGAAAAAATATAAGGTTCTGAATACTTGTTCTCAAAATGCTGCACAAGACAAAATGCACCTGGAATATGCTGCATGAATACTAAAGCTGCTAGTTTCAATAGTTGCCATACTAAAATCTGCATTTCTAGCTTGTGATGTTTCACACAAGAAGGAACTATTAACTTCTAAAACTTCTCTTTTTAGGTCTTAAGTCAGCCGGCTATATCCATGCAACTATGTGGCTAATCTGCCCATAATACATCAATGTTTGGAAGTGAGCTTAGCTGGCGCCTAAACTTATTTACTCAAGTCGATGTGTGGAGTCAGACAGATTTGGCTTGCTTAAGTCAATTGAACAGCTCTGCTGTAATTCACCCGAATCTGGAGAAACCGATACAAATTACATTGCAGTTCATTGACACACATTGTGCTTCTCACAGCTGTTTGGGATTTTTTTTTTTTTTTACTCAAAACCATATTAGTCCAAAGGAGAACAGCTGAAGTAGGGAGGAAAAAAAAAAAAGACTGGATGACTGTGCTATAAATCCTTTTTCATTAAATCACTTTTTATGATTCCTTTGGAAATTTCAAAGGAATGTTCCCATTTGATCGGGAGCTGGCTGTTTGGCTTGAATATGAACTGTAAAGACAGCGCTGTATTTGTTTTCGACTTGACATTACGAACCCTCGACATTATGAGCTCTTCCTGTTTCCATTCACTTATACCCATTTCCTTTTTGCCAGCTGAGACTTCCTGTTTACAATGGCTGCATGTGTCACAGTGTTATATCCAGCATTGTTCCTGACAGATGTTCTGTTCCCAGAGACAAAATGTCAGTTTACACAGTGAACTATTAATACAGTTGCTGATTACTGTGTCCCTGATTGTATGTGTGAACATTAACTTTACATTGTAAAAAAATGCAGTTTCCCTCAGACACCCTTCCTGTGCAGGGTGAAGCAGTGTGGAGAGGACATTGACATTTTATGACCTCGAAGGTGATCAAATGCCAGCTTGTATTGGGGGTAAGATTATTTTGTTATGTATTATTTTATTGTTAGAAACAATATGTAAGTTCATGAACCTTATACTGTGTTAGCATTGACAGAGCTAACATGCTGATAGTTACAGTGCAACATATTTACCCTTTTAGCGTGTTAACATTTAAAACCATGCAAAAAGTACAGCTGAAGTCCCTACTTTTGCAGGTGCTTAAAGGCATGAATGTCATCAAAGTTAAGCTGTCTCAAAGTGACTGCGATTCATCCTGAACAGAACATAAACACAGGTACCACATTTTGTGGCTTGATTAGAGTTTCCTAATCAAACACAGTTTTTGGTCCTTCCCCTTAGTCTCCTATGATTCAGGAGATATTGAGATATGATACCCAAACCACCTCAACCAGCTACCATCCTGTGACCCACCATCAGGCACTGGGGAAAGATGAAGGCAAAGACTTATAGGTGGGGCCACCCCTCGCATCAGAGACATGAATATGTCGCATGAATATTTGTACTTACACCCAATATTTGTGAAACATTACATTAATTAGCAAAAAGTGTCAATTTAATGTTTGAGCTTCAGGAAGTCAAGACAACCATCAAAGTGACTGCAATCCTTCCTCTGAGAACCATCTACATGTACAGACTTCTATGGCAGTTGTCAAGATATTCAGTTTGTGTCAGTGTGGTCGACTTGACTGACACGACCACCTCCAGAGCCATGGATAAAATGCAAAATTCAAACAATCCCTGTTTTTGTGTGTATTGGATGTTCTATGGGACATAAAGTGCATCCTGTGGGACATCTGTGAGACACTACCTTATTTGAGTTGTTTACCTTTTAACTTCTGGGATCACTTTCACATGTGCACTGCTTGGTGTGTGCAGCAGATCCCAAAGCTCTTTTTGTATAATGAGCTTAACCACAGCCTTTTTTTGCTTTGATGTTGGCCCAAAGCTGTAAAAACAACACAGAAAAGGGTGGAAATGGTAAACATTAATGGTTCATACCTTGTTAACACATTTCGCCTTGAGTTTAAGTTTAGATGTTGACCTGTTCCACTCAGTTCTAATTACCCAATCTGTCTTCAGTGATAAATCTGTTTTTAGAAATGACAGAATTGTTGGAACAGAGGAAGCAGCATGGCGGTGCTCCAGTCCCTCATGACGTCCCTTCTCTTGTCCTGTTCTCACCACACCATCATCACACCCAGTTTTTTTGTCTTTACAAAGAAACACCCAGTGGAATACAAACACCTTCCTCCTCAGTAGGGCTGTGTCTGCATCGTTGGCTGGCTTCCTGTCCAGAGAGAGGTGGGTTGACTTTAGGAGAGAGGAGCCAGCTCCCAGCAGAGAGTCATAGATCCTGAACTAGAAGAGGGGGGGAGTGACTCAGAGGAGAGGGGATGAGTCAGGCGTCATGTGCTGAATTGGCACTTAACGGTCTCAGTGTCCTGAACGGTTTCTGTTGCCACAATAACATGCACTATTCTGGTCGGCTTGAGCCACCTTTTGTTAGTCAGTCAGGCTTGATCCAAACTGTTTGGGAATGTAGCTTTGGCTTAATCACATGGGCCAGGATACATTTATAGAAATCCCTGTTATCAGCTACAGTGAGGTGAAGAAGTGAATGAGCTACATATTCATTTGTGATCATCTAAAAATCTTCCCTTATTCAATTAATAAAGGAGTCGGGTCAGAGAGTCATTGATGACACTGTTGACTTGCGTTACTAAAATGGGAAGTGTCTACTCACTGCCACTGAAAAAGATAATCCATCTTTCAACCCTTTTATAGACAGTTTCAAATAATTCATGCTGTATCATCCTGTAATTTCTCTTTAAATGGGCTCAGGAGAGACCGACCTCTGCTGATTTTCCTGATGGGACATTCAAGTCAGTTATTACAGTCAGCTGCAGAACAGCTTCTCTGCAGCTGGCGTCTTGGTCATCTGCTGGATGTAAACAAAGTTAACTTGTCTTCTGTAAAGTCTTTTTCTTATTATATCTGGAGGAAATTTGTATTCATGAACCAAAGACATTAAACAAAAGAGCAATAACACTTCTAATTCAAAAAGGATCAATATCAGCAAAGCATGTTGATACTGAAATGGTCTAAAAATGAGAGAAAAAGCAGAAAGATGGTGTCTGGGCTATAAAGTGATGACAGATGTTCTCCTGTAAGGTCTGTCAGCTTCTTTTAGCTCTATACAGGAAAAAGTAAGATGTCATTTTTCTTCTATTCCAATATCAGGGACAATGCTCTTATTTTCAAGTCTGTTGCAATGTGACTCACTTCAAACTTCACTGCATTCGTTCCAGCAGACCCTGACTCATGCCTCCCTCTCTCTTTGGGAGCTCCAACTGTGAAGCATATCAGTATTTTGTGAGGACATGTGCTCTGCTGATAATATCATAAAAACTAATGAAAAATTAAAATTGTTATGAGTCTTGGTTTGCGCTGTGTGTAACTTGCTTGCATTAAAAACTCTTTTTAATCTGTAGTGTGACTGTGATGTGAAAACTGCTCTTTAATGACTTGGCAGCCTCACATTCCACAAACAACCTTTCACACGAGCATGGCTCTCAAACCAAACTATAAAGCCAAATTCAAATGTAGAGTCTACACAGCTGAAAGTTTTGTGTACAAGCCGTTTCCAATAAACTTTTAAGTGGAGTGAGTGAAATGGGATTTACAGTGTATACAAGACCCAGAGCAGCAAAGTATATAACAATACCCCTCCAACTCTATTTATTCAGCTGGAAAAGGAGAGAATAACTCCAGGCATGGCAAAAAAAAAAAAGGAAAATGAGAGTCATCCTTCCTCTTCCTTGATTCGTCATCCACTCCGTCTGCCCCCAGCCCTGCAAAATCCTTGGCCTCATTGCCCGGGACCAGGGCAGCGAGGAGGAGGAAACAATGCCTGGAATGTGTAAAAAAACTTGAGTCATTCCCGCATGTCAACCTCTGGCTCAGCTCCTCCTCTTCCCAAAGTATGTTGCCTTTAGGTTCTCCTCATAAAAGAAAATGTAATTTGTCCAATCAAGTCAATGTTACTGCCACCTGAAACATATAATCTATAAGGTACTTTTTTCAAAAGAAAGCCCAAAGCAGCAAATGCTGCAGTTTGCACAAACTGGTGTCACTTTGCGCATAAATACTCAAACAGTCACACTTGCATGTATCATGTGAGAGGCTGATACTAAAACCTAACAATAACACGAATAAAGTTTGGTGCTCAGTGGGCAAATTGGTAGGGAAAATGTTATTTCGGTTACCACTAAGATGTGTTTTCATGTGCTTTTGTTTATAATTCTGATCGGGCTATTTCCAACGGGAATTGAATGCAGCAGGAGGAGGGGATTTCCGTTTCTCCAGTGGTCATCATCCCACATGAGAAACATTATGTCAGTAACATAGACTCATGGCTGCACTCAACACTTTTCAATAAGCATTACAGGCACGCACTCACTGTGGCTTTGTACTGTGCATATTGTTTGCTTGCTGCTGATATCAACTCTCTTTTCCAAACAAACAGGGGTTTTGAATAATTAGAAGTACTTGAAATGAATTTGTGCTGTGAAGTGTGGTCTTATAATTTTCCATCAATGTGACTTTACAGCCATTAACGGAAAGAACACTGATGTGCAAATGTCACAACTACACTACAAAGTGTGTTTATGTAATATTATTATCACTTGCACTTAAAATAATACTTTCAGTATATGTATGAACATTTTTTTGTAAAATAAATAAACTTGTACTTGAATATGTAAGCTGCATTTTAAATAGAAATCCATCCAGATACTGTGTGGTTATGCTGCTAATTTAACAGTGCATTGTATAAAGTGTATAAATCTTTATTTGTCTTATATGTGTGAAGTTTTCCCTGTTATGTAGTAAAGGAAAAGCATGCAGACACACCAAATGAAATATTAAAGTAATTCAATGTATTTTTTTTACCACTCCTCATTGAACCAACACCTCCAACATCTTTTCTTTCTTAGGAAAAAATGCTGTCATGCATTGCTTCTCTTTGCTACTGAACTTCATGATCATAAAACAACTGACATGTAATGTTAAGTTCAATCATTTGAGCTCATTTCAGCGACGGAATTCAGTTTGTTTAACCAACACTCACTACAAAATGTCCCATTGGGATTGTGAAGTGTTCTTATACCATGTTTAACCATGTGTTATTTTGCAAGCGTTTACCTCATAACACGACATTTCTCATGACATTTCTTATTTATTACAAATACAGAACAAACTGTTTTAAGAGTCCTACAGTCAGTTTGGCGTCCTCTGTAAATTGCGCGTCCACGCTGCTCTCTGGCCAGCCCAATATCCTGGTGCGCTCGCTCCCGCGCCAGGCTGGTGGAAAAAACTGCAGCGGCTGTCGCTGGAGCCACGCAGAGAAGGAGCTGTGTGCGAAAAAATCAGTGGCACGGCCAAGAGTTCAGCTGTACATACTCGGATTTTTTCGTTATTCCTGTCGAGGACGACGTTGTCAAACCCGGGATTAATGGCTGCCTTGAAGTGGTAGTATCGACGGGGAGATAGTGGTCGTCGGAAAGGTGAGGAAAAGTTAGCTGAAGGTTCCTTCTTCCACAAATTGAAAGTGTCTCTGCCACAAGTCTCGTCAGTTTCACCTCGGCTGCCAAGTTCCAGTTTGTACAGCAGGGGAAAGCCTTGCGAACAAGCTGGAGAGTGTCTGTGTTGTAAATGTTGGCGCTAAATGTGAGATATGTGCGGTGAGGGGATGTGAAGGCAGCGGAGAAGTTTGCTAGCCTGTTGTTGAACTTATAGCGAATCACGGACTTGGTAACACTGCAACATAATTGCTGCTGCTGCTGCTGCTGCTGCTGTCATGACTTCATTTGAAACTACAGCGTTACAGCTCAGTTTGTTCAGAAAAACGCACGATGCCTGTGTTTGGCTTTGCTTAAAAGTCAGTTTAGCTTACACCAGGTTTGGAGACGAGCCGACACTAGATCACAACTTATCTGTGTTTACAAAATGGGAAAGGCAGTGCTGAGCTTACTGCTGACCGAACAGGGGTCCAGGGACCACCAGGGGTATTTTTATGGGTGTGGGTTTAATTTGAAAGATAAGTCACCTCTCTTCATCACAGGGCTGAGTGGATCAGGGGATGTTTGAGTATTCCCAGCATTGTCCGCCTCCTGCCTGCAGAACACACACTTACTGGTGGTGTTTGTTTATTTGACACTAACACACATCTCATGTTAACTTTAGCATTTTGAGTTAATCGTATGAAGCTAATTCATTCAAATTCTATTGTACAAAATATACATCGTGCACAGTATGTGTTTTACGAGTTACTTCAATTGAAAAATGTATTTTATGCTGTCAATGTCTTACTAAATCATGTAAATCGTGTTCACTGTGCAGAGCTACATTAATTTCTTTGCTACAAACAAATAATTTCATTGGACGATTAAAAAAGTTCAGTTTAGTTGACAGTAATGTCCATTAAGATGAGGGTTAGGTGAACTCAAAATGTTCATGTTAAAGTACTGAATAAAATTACAAGTTTAATGTCCAGCCTGTGTCTAATAAAGTAATGTGACTGAGCTAGGATTTACAGTGCAGGTAAAAACATATAAAAATAAAATCCTGTACCTTAAGTTAGATTTTTTTGTTTGGTGTTGAAAGGTTACTCTTAATATAAAGACATTGTTCACTCCTCTGGCCATTACCTATAAACATGTGTGGACGTGTGAAAAAACAAATCCATTAACACAGAACTCCTCAGTTAGACGCCTTAGCAAGTGTCTTACATTAATTATTACCTACAGTTGTTTACATTGCACCGTGAATAATTTTTTATGTATCTGAGCTGTTTTGAACGCAGCCTTTCTTCTGTAAATCAAAAGACTGTAATTACAGAATTGAATATCACACATAACACACCAGGAGTTCAGTTTTTTTTCTTTTTTAACAGCATGGGACATTGAGGCTCTGACAGATGGTTGCAGAAATTGAATGTTAATGCAAAAATAAAAAAAAAAGAGATTGAAAAAGAATTGTCCATTTATTTTCTTATGCCTGTCAACACGTGTAGTTTCAGATGTGTTCTCAACAACCACCCAAAACTTAAAACTGGGTTATCTGTACAAGTCCCTGGACTTTCAGAATATGATGATCTTTAGAGTTGTATCGTCTGAAATCTATTACAGCATCAGTCACAGCATATTTGCATTCCTGCTGAAATTCTCCATATGAGTTCTTCATCTGTAATTACACTGAGTAAGTTTATTTATTTGAAGAATGCATTTGTGAAAGTGAAGCATTCTTCAGTTTCAGTGTCACAAGTTCAGGCTGGTGAAAGTTGAAGAACACCACTGCTCTAAACCTCAGCCCATCCAAAACACACAAGATAAACAAGCTCTTCTTTGCGTGTTCATGTGGGGCTGTAGTTGTCAGTTCTTGTTTTTACTTGCTCCTTCCTCTTGTTTTGATTACTCCTCGTGAGTTGACAATGTCAACAAAAGTGGGCGCCTGACATTGTTACTTCTTCAGCTGTTTAAACTAGACGGAGGCGGATTTGCAGAGATTTCAGATTCGCCGTCTGATGCATCTGTAGACATGCATCTGCATCCTGCAGATTCATGTCCCCAAAAAATGTGTGGGACAAATATTTGTGGGATTGTTTCCTTCATTTCTGAATTGCGAACATACCTGACATTCTTTGTGGTGAGTGATGGGACGATCGTGTTTTGTTGTAATCTTGATCTTTCTGTTTCCCAGTGCTGTGAGAGGTTTCTGTGATTCCCAGTGTATTGGGCTGATAGAGGTAAAGTCTGACAGTTGTATGATTATATGCTGTGATGAAAACATTTCATGACATTTGTCATTTCTTGGTGACGGTCACAAGGAATCCATTTTGCACCTTCGCCTGTTCGCCTGTCACAGATGTTCTGAGGTATTGATCGATACCGTCACAGCAATGAAGTGGAAGAAGTGACAGAAATGTGACACTAATGATCTTTTCCATTACAATGAGCTCCTTTTCGTGAATGTCAAGAATGACTCATTGACCAGGATGCATATTACAGAATAGCAGTGCAGTGAGATGTTGAAAATCCATCCCTTCACCTTGTGAACAGGGATGAAATTTGAAGTTTCTGTTTGTCAGAGGGAACACTGACCCTGAACATCATCTGAACTGATCCTTATTACAGTTTGTTTATCAAGTGGATACAACAAGTTAGTTATCAATAAAACAAATCTAAACTTTGAATTGTGATCAATACATTGAAAGCCCTTTTAATTAAGATGGTGTGAAAATACAAAAGTGCACTGTGTCCAGTTTGTTTGGATCAATTGAAAATAATTTAGCATTCAGACCTGGAATCAAATCATTGGACTCCAGACCTGTCAATCAAACTAATCATGCCCCTCATGCCCTCTTTCTCTTCAAAGCCTAATATCTACATAATGATTAAATGAATTTCAGAGTGGCCACCAGTTCACTAATAAGGAGAATTTACTTTAGTTAATGACATCATAATAACATGTGTAAAAATTGTATTGACTCCAGTTTTTTGTATAAATACAAAAAAATATATAAATACAAATATAAATACAAAGAAATTTCTACAATTATATGAGTATTTTAGTATTATTATTATTATTATTTTTTACTGGAGTCATTTGAAGGCAAAGGTTTTTGGAGTCAGCATAATTCTTTATGTGCAGTCCATAGATGTAACCCAGCCAGTGAAACAATGTGTCTCAGTAGCAGAGTGTTGAAGCATCTTCATCTGCTGGAGATATTTTGGTTGGATAACAAATTTAAAGTAAAGTTTTACAGATCAGGTATGTTCCACTACATGAATGAGTGTAGCTCGAGATAATGAGCTGCATGTGTAAACATCATTATGACTGTACACAGCAGCGTGAAAGCCATGTACACATTCATTTATAATTATCAGCAGTGATGTGGGATACTGATGTTTGCATACATGCTTTTGTTTCTTTAACATATCATCACATAGGTTTATCTTTTACGAAAGGATAACAATGTTTTGGAATGAGTTTTTTTGTGTTTTTTTACTGTGATTGGTAGAAAAATACTATGTATAGAGTTTTTTCCTCCCACATCCTACGCCTGTCATTTGAATATAGGCTGCCATATTAGGGCTTATATTTACATTCAACAGGGCCGACTGAGATCTTGTCAGTTTTTTTGTAACCTGAGATTAAAGGCAGTCGTGCATATCAGAAATGACACCTGTTTGCTTTGCAGAAAATGTAGCAACATAAATAAGAGCTGATTTTCCCAACTGACAGAATGATGTGTATGTTTCCACTGAGAAACAGATCTGTGAAGGAAGTGTCATGTGACACTATGACCTGTGACCTCTCCCCTTTGGCTTGAACCAGGGCTTGAGCTAGGTAACAGGTGTGACCTATAGGGTAAGACACAGACACACACACACACACACATACACACTCACACACATACACACACTAAAATAAGTTTGAGGAGAGTAGTAATAACCAGGTACCAAATGTTATCATAGCAGTTTAAGGGAAAAATAAATAAACAAATAATTTCATTACATTTACATACATACTAATTATTAAGCAATTTCTCTTCAGTAATTCTCTTTAGTACTTTTATTTTTGATACTATTTGCCTGTTTATATTTACTTTTACTGAAGTGACATATTAGAAGCAGGTGTTTTACTTCATTTACAGTATTTCTACACATTGTGATATAGGTATGGTTAAATAACATCTGACTGCCTCTGCCACTGATCTTCTAATATATTCCAATGTACCTCCACACATGAATTGACCACCAGTTACCCTTGATATTTACATGCTTTCTGTATACAAATAACCTGTCTTGAGTACTGAGAAAAAGAGGAATGCTTCAGGCTGACATTGTGATGAGATCTGAGTCAGGTATAAATGCAATTTAAAAATCTAAAGTCAGAGGTTTTAAATCTGAAGTTAGCCTGCATTGTTTCCTGAGATCTGCAATATGTTAAGGTTTTGGACAAGTCATCGCGACCACTTTGTATGTTGAGATTTGATCAAAAGTGGACAGAATCAAAATGACAATAAGTCACATGGTCCCACCAGGTATATAATCAGATGTGCAGAGAGGTTGATGTTGTCGTTCATGTCAGTTAACTCCAACATTTCTAAATGAGATTGTAAAAAACTTTTTTGAAAAAAATTGATTAGAATTAGCATTGAAAGCTGATTAAGTTAAGGATTCAAAATTAATTAACTTTGCATTTCTGCAGAAAATGTTCCAACTTTAGGAACTTTTGTTCTCAAATGTCACACTTTATGATAAATAATATTGCACCCGTTTCAAGCCATCAGGCACCTGGTCATGTTGTTGCCCCTTAAACAAAACAGAGAAGGTCAGTGGAGCCTGATAAAGTGCAGTTTGGGCTGGAAGCCATCTCTAAAGAACTTCAGCTCCGTCTGTAATCAAGGCAGAGCCGCAGCCCAGTTGCATTGTGCTCTGGAACCTTGGTCTTGATATAATTTGTGTTGGCAGCTCCAGGTCGTGGCTTATACCAAGTACATTTTGCAGCTAACAGGCAAATACATTGCACCTACCAAAAAGTCAGTGTAATGTCCTCTGAGTCATCCAGGTGGGAAGATGTCAGAAGAGATTAAAGTAATCCACTGGACTGCAGAAGTAACCCGGATGAATGGTGAAATATTTGGAGCTTCAAAACAAAAAGTCCAGAAGATTATTGACATGTTTTTCATTGACAGAAAGTTCTTATGGAATTGTAAATTCCTGCATGAAATACATGACATTATTTTTATTATTATTACTTTTATAAAATTCTGAGCAGTTCAACCTAATTAGGTGAAAATGATAAGAAATGTACTTGATTTCACACTTGTTGGATGAGGTGACATCTGTGTTGTGCCAGGTCGATCAAGTGTCATTGGTGTGTTGAGTCAGTGGTTGGAAGACGGTGGATGATGAAGGAGCAGATCACAGTGGTATTTGGATCTTATATCAAGCCAGAAGGCGTCTACTCCTGTCTGGGTATTTGATCTGAGAAAGACCGGACATTCATTTCTTGTGTGCGTGTGTGTGCGCGCGTGCATGTGTGTGTGTGACTATTTTATGCTTATATGCGTGTCATACATGTGTTCAAACGTGCAGTAAAATGGGACAGGGCCTTTAATAATCTTAACCAAGATTTGTTCCTGTGTTCTGCATGTTTCCAAACAACTAGCATGATCTGAATGATCTGATCGGATCTGCAGTCACTACTCATGAGTAATTATTTAGAAGGTCACTTGCTCATTGTAATGTTTCTAATCTTTGCTGCATTGACTTAGTTTTCTTTTGTTACCATTCAAATATTCATGATATTTAGCTCCTCTAAAATATTTGTTTGACCTTTAAAGGAATGTTGACTTTGTAAATGTGTGTGATTATCTGAAAAACTCAAGGCTATGGCTTTGCTGATAAGCTGTTAGCTGGATGCTGACCTTGGAAATGAAAGTCTAATGAGCCATTAGCTGAGTTCAGGTTATATTTAGTAGTAATGCATTAAAATTATGAATGTATCAACCAAAATGTTGTAAAGATGCTCATGTTTGGCCTATTGTATTTCTTCCATTAGACAAATGATGTCTGGTAGTTGAAGTCTAAAACAAACATTTCTTGTTGTTTTCCCTAATGCATTATTCTAATAAGCCTCTGTGCCACAGCTGTTTTGGTATGCATACAAATAAGGGTCATGAGCATAGGTTATGACTCTAATGACTTCACTCAGGCTAAAAGCTGGATGCTGCTGCTCAGTCATGATAGATAGATAGATAGATAGATAGATAGATAGATAGATGTAGTTTATTGATCCATACACTGTACAGAATGTACAATACTACTACAATATATTTATTAAAAGACTAGCAAAAACACAATTACCCAGTAATATTATCAGACTTTGTCCTTTCCCCACAGAGTGTGATTCAGAAGTGTCTCTCCTCCTACAGGCCAGGCAGAGTTCAGATACTTAGCATTTCCCAAGCCAACTTAATAGGCTTAAAGCTGCTGAACTCAGTAATTTATCGATATCAGATATTCTCCTTTTGAACTCAGTAGGGGGTGTGGGATAGTCTGCTCATCACTGTCATCCTGTGGGGTCCATAAAACACAAGCTGAACCAGGATCTGTGGTGACATAAGGCCTTTTCAGTGTTGACGTCTTCCAGACCTCTCACCTGTCTCGCTGCTTGTAAAAAGCACCACTATGCCTTGTTAATGTCTGTTTAATAGCTGATTGATGTGGGTCGTGTCAGAGATGACACTGCTTTCAGTGGTCAGTGGAAAACCTAAGGGATAATAATGCAGCAGCATGGAGAACAAATGCTGTTGCAGTTTAGACATGAAACGACCTGATGGTGCACTTCTGTCTCAAAGTGCTCTTAGATTTCATCCTGGCTCAGAGTGTCAGACGTCATCCCAGACCCGCTTAGATTTCTTCACTTTGTGTATTTCTGTGGGAAAATTATCAGTTTTGGACAAGACAAGGTCAGCTCACTCATTTTATTCAGCCTTATCATAACAGTTTTATATTAGAGGCTTGACTAATTGGTGTTTTTTGTGCATGTCATGTTTCCACACTGTATGTACACTGGCCTCAAGTGGACTCTGTGACCCTGAAACCAAAGACTTCAGCTGAATACTGGTTCAGGAGTCTGTTCCAGTCCCAGCTTGATATGTTCTGTTATTTCTCAGGCTCTCACTAACTAACTGTGTGGTAGACTAGGAATAATAATTGAAGCTGTGGCTGTGGCCCATTAACGGCACTCACGAGCTCCCAGGGGCTTTTTGTTTAAAAAATGTAAAGAGTGGTTTATCAGACAGTGGGCAGCAATGGAGGATTTACAGAACTGTTTATCACAGCTGTAGTTGAGCTGTGTTGTGTTGTTGTTGCTGCCGTAACAAAGTCATTTCCTGCTAAGGATCAATAAAGTATCAGTAACAATATTCCCTTCTCACTTTGCTTAGTTGGAGAATCTCATGAGCCAATCAAAACAGTTGTTGGTGGTGGTGTTAAGCTGTGTCTGTCAGACACATTGGGACATTGTTGCAGTCACTGAACTGCATGCATCTAAACACTGTTTCACTTTATCGTGTTAGCCTGAGATCAGCTGTCAGTGGCTGAAGCAGCTTCAGTGGAGACTGAAAATAAGAGAACAAGCAGCAGGTCAATCAGTAACAACCAGGTTGAAATCAGATCTTCTCACAGAAACTTGATGAGTGGAGTGAAAACAAAATCTCCATGTGTTCCCGTCTATCAAGCTTATTGCATCTCCCACATCTCTCAACTGTAATGTATAAACTTGTAAAGCTTAGGGTCAAAGTTGACCCTTGACCCTTATGTTTTCACACATTTGTGAATACTTTACCAAAACAAGAAGGAAGGTGTCATGCAATATGCAGCTTCACCTTAGAGATAATTTGGCCTAATTTGTTTGCAGGGTAATGTTTACCTTTGAAGATAAGCTTCTATATAGTTTTATTCTTAAACACTTGAGAATAATAGTGTTTTCTTTATTACCATAAAATGTAGAAATAATGTGTGAATTAAACTCCTAATATAAACTTAAGATCTTGATAGGTCCTGCGTCTGAGAGCTAACACATCTCACAGCCTGAAGCTGGGACAGAAGATGGTCAGAAAAGAGCCAACAGTGTGGTGTGAGTGAATGAATCCAGTTTCCACTTTCATTGGGAAGCAGGCTTCGTCCCACATTTGTGCATTTGTGGTGATTAAATCTGGGTGTGGATGAACATTAGGGCTGCAAATGTTTTGCAGTTGATTTTGGTGCTTGGTGACACAGTTTGATTCAGTAATGATTCTCACAGAGGTTCATGGTTCAGTTAGAAAAGAAAAGGCAGGGATGGGGGTGTTTGGGTATTTTGTGTCTAAATCTGGTTCACTGTGTGTCAAACGATTGTCTTTTCATTTACTTGGAAAAGGAGAAACTTACCTGACGTTTAGATGGTAACTCCTTTCTGTTACTCTTTATTTTGTCATTTAGTTCAGCTGGGAACATTCTCATTGTTTCTTCCTGTATGAAGTTTTGAAATGAAAATCTAATGTATTGAGAAACCTGATTGTTTAAATGTTTGTGTTTGTGAGTCTTGGAGTGAAAGGATGGGAAGCAGAGTTGTTCATGTTGGAGCTCCAGTGTTCGTGTTGGGAAAACTTTCTTTGATTTTTATCTTCACCTCAGCCGAGATGGTTAAAAGCCTTTGTCTTTCAAAGCTAATTACAGATGTATTAAATTCAAAATTCACCCAAACATTTACCCTTTTGATCCATATGATGCAAGTTTGGTAAGCATAACATTATTTAGTAATGTTAGCAGAAAAAAAGTGTTTGCCATATTTAGTTGATTCAGAAATGTAGAAGATTTTTTGCGTGAGTGGATTTGTATAATTAAAACAACAATGCAGTATAAATACAAAAAAAGTGGTTCTGACACTGCTGATAACCCCCCAGCATGTGTGCACACCTCACTTTTCCACCCCGCCATGATGGATCTCTGGATTTCGGTCCCTGCTCTGGGGGATCTGCTGAGACAGATACTGAGACTTTTACAGTGGACAAATGTTACAGGACAGACAAATATGGACAGATGTTACAGGACAGGCAAATAGAAACTGTCCTGATCTGCCCAGTGAGAATGATCCTGTCCGTCTGTATCCATGTCAGTAATTCAGTTTTTTTCTGTGATGAATCTTTGGTTACAACTAAAAAAGTGTTATACGATCTCTACTTTTAACTGCCTCTTTTAACTCCTTTTATGGAAGGATAATCTTCTCTTGCACCATCGATCTGTGGTGATGTATCTGCACAAGCATTTTGTTTGAGTTAGACAAAGCCTTCTCGAGCGGCTGTAGCTACAGTGATGCCAAAACAATCCTGGCCTGCTGAAATGTGTTGAGAGCCCTATTGGCCAAGTTTTAACCTCACTACCTCTGCTGGACTCACCCGACATCTTAAAATAACTCGCTACGTGTTGAGCTGAAATCTGTCAGACATACCTTTGTGGTGTTGGATTTATTTACCGTAGTGGTGAACCTGAGCTGGGACTGCTGTTAGAGATTACAAGCCTGGATGAGAGGGCTCAGGATGGAGTATTGTATGTTTTCAGGGGTGGATTTTCTGAGTCCATATGTTGGTGTGTATCAGAAATGCTGTTGGTTTCACCTACAAGTGGAGATTATGGATTGTGTCTTTTGATTTTGTTGAATTTCTTTGTTGCGTGAATGTGCTTTATTCAGTCTTGTTCTCATAAATTATCGATGAGATGGAGGAGGCGGTGGGTGTGGTGCCTCTCTGCAAATCCACACTTAATAAAGGCTCTTCCTGCCATTGCAAACGTATTAAACCTTCCTGTTCTGCTCTGAATGCTTAACTAGGTCATCGTGACTCACTTATTTCCATTCAAATCTGAAGTTTAGAAATGCACTGCTTCTTACTTCTTTGCTCTTACAATGAGACCTCTTGTCTTTTTCATGGCAGTTTCTAATCTTGTCCTAATTCAGCCATGAACAGCCACTTGAGCACTTATCTGGCTTCAGTTCCTTCGGCTTCAGCTGATTTGAGCAATTGGGAACACTGTGCTAAGTGCTGTCTACAACTGTAGTGGCTGACAGAAATGTATCCTGTGTGTGCTGTGTGGCTGCGATCTAATCACACTTTTATTACCGTTTCACACAGCACAGACCATCAAGCACGACTTAAGGATCGTAAACTCAGAAGAAGACTGCGGTACGCTGTTGGCACATAAAATATCAGCACCATTAATAATCAGTTTGGATGGAGACAACACAGTAATTAGGTCACAAATCCATAGTTGGATAGTTAACATGGTAAATATGTGTGTGTATTGGTGATTTTAAGTATCTTAATATATTTAAAATTACAGCATCACACTGTTAATACAAGCTCATCACTTTATTACTTCAGTGGACAGAGAATTTCTTAACAGGGCTTTTACTGTTAAATATTTGCAGGCACACAATAAGCTTAATTTCCTCCACCTTTTAAACAATTGACTACTGTTTTTTTCTGAGGAAATACAGTAATACTACACAAATTAATATTTTCAAATTAGTGTCCAGCTCAATAGTACAAGTAGGATTTTACCACATATGAGTCATCCGTCATTCTTCCCGAAAACTGTGAAAAAATTCAATTTGCATTGAACAGAGTTGAGGGAAACACAAAGGCTGCACTGAGGGAACAACACATAATACCTGTGAAGGATAGAACAATTACACCTTACAGTATTTGTCTCATGACATTCCAAGGTGGTGAACATATTACACAACATTCATGGTGAAAAATGCCTCCCAGCATTCACCACCTCACCACTTGTAAACAAACATCCACTGCCTGACCTTGCCTGACACAGCAAGACTGTTTTCCACAAATAATCCTGTTGGTGCTGCTCAAATTAAATTTGCAGACTCACCCCATTTTCGAGTCGCCCAGCTGAGCGAGGGCACATCTCAAATTACCTGTTTAACTCACAGACCCTCCTTTCACTTGCTGTCACACACACACACGCACGCACACACACAGAGCAATAACAGTGCTTGCTGTCTCTCTGTAACCCCTCTGTGTGTGTGTGTGTGTGTGTGACATGATCTGGACAACATGAAGATGGAAATGGCAAGAAAACAAACACTCCCATGCCTTCAGACCCTGGCCCACACCCCAGGCCATACCACAGCTATAT